>LPNX010557417.1:106499-127208 GCA_001517045.1 Pseudotsuga menziesii
AACCCCCACCCCCTATTACATCCTCTTAGAACACCTAGACACCTCCACATTAATCTAACCCCCCCACTCCTAAAATCCTAGTCAACCCATACACATCCCTATGTCTCCCCTCTGACACACACACACACACATCCCTATGTCTCCCCTCTGATACAAACACACACATCCCTATGTATCCCCTTACCACTAGCACCCCTATCCTATCTCTCTAACACGCATGCACACACATCCCTATGTCTCCGCTTTCCACTAGCACCCCTAATCTATATCTCTAGCACACACACACAAATCCCTATGTCTCCCCTTACCACTAGCACCCCCTAACCTATCTCTCTCACACACACACATCCCTATGTCTCCCCTTACCACTAACACCCCCTAACCTATCTCTCTCTCTCTCACACACACATCCCCATGTATCCCCTTGTTACTAACACCCCTTAACCTATCTTTTTTCTGACACACACATCCCTTGAGTTGTAAAACAATATAGTTAGGTTGAAGAGAAGGAGGGTGTTAAGGAACAAAGACTAAGGGAGTGCTTGTTAATTCCCCCTAAACCTTGAATGATCCCTTAGCCATGCAACTACCTTCTTAAATGCTCCAAAATTCTATTAGAGTAAAACACGCACTCATTTTATGTGTCTAAAACATGCTCATGTTCTTGTTAACAACAACGCACGTGCATTTAGTCCTAGTATAAACAATAGCAGTCCCTGTCCAAGAAACACTCTAACACATTTCACACAAGTTTGATATTCCGTGCGCAATTTCAGGTTTGCAGATAGTGCATGAACATTATCTTCTTCACCATATTATCACATAGAATTGTTTTTGACATCAAGCATCTCCAGCACAAGTGTCTAAGTATTGCTTGGGGCATGGTATACATTTAGGAGCAAGAAATAAAGAATTAATTGAGCAAGAAATAAACCATTAATTGATCAAGGAGCACCATAGAGCATATCCACCATTGCTTTTCTTGAAATTTAGGAGCTAGCAAAGGCAACATTAACTTGGTCATTGTGGTGGAGTATGTAGACACAATTGAGCAAGAAACAAACCAAGCTTGGGGAATTTCCCATTGAGGAGCACCATAGAGCATCTCCACCATTTTTTTGCTTGCAATTGAGGAGCTAGCAAAGGCAACATTAACTTGGTCATTGTACTGGAGTATGTAGACACAATTGAGAAAGAAACAAACAAATCTTGGGGAATTTCCCATTGAGGAACACCATAGAGCATCTCCACCATTGTTTTTGTTGCAATTGAGGATCTAGCAAAGGAAACATGAACTTGGTCATTGTGGTGGAGTATGTAGACATGATTGAGCAAGAAACAAACCAAGTTTTGGGAATTTCCCATTGAGGAGCACCATAGAGCATATCTACCATTGTTTTTCTTGCAATTGAGGACCTAGCAAAGGAAACATTCTTCCTGATATCCCCTCTAACTTGAGTATCTAGACACAATTAAGCAAGAAAGAAACCAAGCTTGGGTAGTCTCCCATTGAAGAGTACCATTGAGGAGCTAGCAAAGGAAACCATAGATATCATTGATCATTGTGGTGATGGGAGACTCACGCAATCAAGCAAGAGAAGCAGGAAGGAAGAGGATACCCAATGAAATCCTTAAAGAAATTAGAGAGAAGAAAAGAAATGACATGACCAATCAAAGATGCTCTATGGACACTCAACTGATTCCGGTTGTTGAGGACGCCACAGTTCTTCCTACCAATCGACATCAAGAAAGACAAAATCATTTGCTCGAGTGGCCTTCGGTATCCATATCAGTAGAAATTTGAATGAGCACTGCATGACACTGATCAAGGAGTAAAACGTAGGTGCACATCAAGGCCACCTAATACCTTTGCAGATTTAATTGAATGTGGGTATACAAGTGACGAAGTTAGAGAGACGTTGAATGCCGAACATATGCTCAAAGAAGACAATGTTGTTCAGACCACCCAAGAGGATTTCCAATTGCCACCGTCCAACCGTCAGGAAGACACGGAAGGATATGAAGCTCGTGTTCAAATGCCAGAACAACCGAGTGATATGGTATAGGGTGCAGTTCCAACCTCCCTTTATCCATTAGAAACTTCATGCCGAAGAACTCCAAAGCGTATACAGATTGATGAAAGTCTCATTGGATCACTTGAAGGTGTGCTGTCTAAACATAGTATTGCATATCAATCTCAATAGATACTTGTCAACTATTTTCATTCTAAATGTGATGGAGATAAATGTAGATTATTTACGTCGTTGTTAAAATCTAGTTGTATGACTGTTGTTAGGAAAAAGTTAAGGATAAAGATGATAAACACTTTTGAACCAAGTTCTCATGTTGTCAAAATTTTAGTAGATTCATGTAGTACTATTGGAAAGAAATCTCATTCAAAGGATCGCAATGCAGCTCGCCGTGTGTAATACTCCAAAAATTCGTAAAAATTTAAGTTTTTTCTTATGACAATAAATGTTTATAATCGTCACTTCAGAGGGACATTTAACTGTTAACACTTAACATAAAAATGTATAAACTAGAACTAATTCCTTTATTAAATTCTAGATCTGCATACCTAAACATTTGCTTTCATAAAATCAGTATTAAAGATTTGATTTAGTAGGTGATGATTTGAAGTAACATGAATTGAAACATCTTTTTGTTTACTATGTGCTAAAGTTTGTTTTATTGTTTGTAAATATGAAGGAACTTCAGTTTAAGTCTGATGCTTACTTAGCTTTTTAGCTAATGCAATGAGATGATGTTTCTTGTACAGGTCCTTTTTACAGGTAAGACGTTTTTATAATCCAGTTTCAGGATCGAGATTAATTATCTCAACTAGCATAATTTTTTAAATTTTACAGCTTGGGAAAAATAAGGTATCGTAAAATTTTTGTTTTTACTTTTTGTTTATTTGCTCATAAGAGTAAATACTTGGGAATTAAATCACAACATAGGAAATAGATGTTTTCTATTTAGTTTTGACTATAACTAGTACATCATATTTTTATCCAATTATTGTTACATGATGTCCTACATACAACTAGATCTTGCATAACTTTTGCAGACTAAAACTTGCATTATAATTTTATTTATTACTTATTTTTGATGTTATATTAAAACCAACCCTATATGCATTCAATAGAATGGTAAGTTTTGCAACTACATCTTACCTTATAATGTTACTTGTCATTAATACAATTTATATGTACATGTATCAAGGTAAAATCCTCAGCAATTATTTCATAGCTTGGTTATGAAAGAAATGTCTATTACCCATGACACTTCCAGCTACATGCACAATAAGTTCTATTAAAACCTAGGTAATGGACAAGTGTAAATGCAACGTCTCCATGATAAGGTTTTTAAGTGATGTAATATTGCTTTGTTTATGGCTGGAATTCATTACCTAGAGAACATTTTTTTTAAAAACCAAAACCTTGCACATATTACTACTCTTTTACATGGTTTTCATTCTATAGTTAATAAATCCTATTTAAGGAATATTATGATAATGATAACTTATCAAAATTATGCTATGTATATTAGGTAACAAAGAAATCTATTTAGTTTTGAAATAGATTATAACGAAGGTTTATTTAACTTCTTGTTTGCAGGATACACCAAAAGGGCTCTTCGAAACTATAGAGTAAAACCCACAATTCAAATACTATTTGATCCTCCATGCGATCGATGGTTAAATAGGATAGGGTTTTTGAATTTTGGAACCTCACTATAAACATCCCCAAAACCCTAATATTTCGCATGTTTCCTATCTTTCACTGCTGTGGGGAGTGCCGCCAGCTTATGGACTTATGGCCATTGATGCCTTTGCTTAACCTCTATGTGAACCGGGCTCCATTTTCATTGTTTTACTGCTATGTGTACATGCCTTCTTTTCCATTGCAATACTCTGTGAGAGCTTTCCTCCGTGTGTTGTTTCACTGTGAACTCTGTCTGGAAGCACAGTGGGGTTTCGGTTCCATCGCGGCCTCGGATTTTCACTTGAACAATCTCATTGAGGTTTTCTTGACAGTATCTCTACTCGTTTGCTTGGGTATACTCTTTCTTGGGGATAGGGTTCTGTTCTTGCCACCATCTATGCGGTTGAGGTCAAAACTCTCCAGGTATATATATATATATATATATTTAATCTAAACCCTTCTGCATTGTTCAAGGTTTACTGTGTTTGTTATTTCAATTAAGAATGTTTAATACCCAGTGTTTATCTTTTGAAGACTTCCTAATTGGCTGCAGTGAGCTAGAAGACACCATATATCACCACAAAAGGGCTCCACATTTAGCGTACAACTTGGTAAGCCTCGGTCTTGCCTGAGGTTCCTTCTACAATGGTGTGTGGGTTTATCGGTGATACTGTTTCACTTGGTTTGAATACTGCTTGGCTGTGGCTACGATGTAGTCAGTTTGTTTGGGAAGGTCGTATGGCCATGACTTGATTTACATGAATTATATTTTGGACAGGCTTGAAGCCGTGACGTTTGTGAGATTTTAATTATGTTTTAGTTAGGGTTTAGAAACCATTTACATTATGATTAAGCTCTAAATCTTACTATGTTATATATCATATAATCGGTAATAAACTGTGGTTTAAAGGAATCGATGGCAAACTGTGGGATTTTCTTGTTTTTGGATAAATTTCAATTTTGTTTAAGTTTTAAATTAATATAAATTACTTTACTGTTACAATACTTGCGTTGATGAATAGATGGTTTAAGAATTTAGAAAAGGTTTTATTATTGTTTAAGTCCATAATTTTTTATTTTATTTTAAAAGAGGAAAATGTTCAGGATATTGTTTTAAAATGAAGTCCGAGTTCTTCTTTGTCAATAAAAGAATTGTTTCAGGAAATAAATAAAAAGAAGGTTTTGTTAATTCAACCTGAGTTTTTACTGTGTAATTTGGATTGAGAAATTGATTTTAATCCTATGCTTTTATAATATGAATATTATAATAAAAAAATAAATATATAAATAAAGGGATTAAAGTAAGATAAGAAGGGTAAAAACTGTAAAAGCCCTAATTTGGGAAGAGAAGGTAAAAGAATGGTAAAATAATGCTAGCTCATAGTTCTCCAAAGATTTAGGGTTTGTATTTGTATTTAATTTGAAAACCCTACATTATTATTGATTCACATAATGCTTTTATTACTTGATGAATTACTTAGATGTTAAGACTAAATCCTAAGTGATTACTATACTTCATTTTACTGTTTATATGTTACTACTATTAATTTTGTTTTCATGTCTCCTATAATATTTAATAACTATACATATACTTATAATATATTAAACTTATAAATAATAATTATTACTATGTTAAAGGAGCACCCTTACACAGAGTGTGTACAGTTTTTTTTTAAAGTTCTTTCTTAAAGACAATTTTGTTTAAAATAATGTACTCTAACTAAGGAAATTTCTGAAATAGAAAAAATTTCTTCTGATTAACCCTATAAAAATATGTAGAAAGTAAATAATCATATTCCTGCATACTTCATTTGATTTATCTATCAGAATTTAATCTAACCTAATGTACTAGAGTACTACCTTCTTGAAGGTGTGGAAAAATACAGTTAAGTATTTTATCCATCAATAAAATTTGAAATTACTCTAATCATTTATCCCAATCCATATCTAATCCGGAATTTATCTATCTTTTCATAGTAAAAGATTTCCTTCAATAATTCTAATAATAGATGAAGCAGAGGAGACAACAACTTAATGAGCCTATTCCTCCCAACCAACTCCTAAAGATAGTTGAATTGAAAATCTTAGGACCCCCGATCCTGTCTAATGGTCCACCTGGTTGAAAGCACTGGGTGATAGAATTGGTTTAGGAAACCTATGCAACTCTACTGAGCAATCAGCAATAATCTGTTCTGCTTGTAGCAGTATGAACTCAACTTAAATCAGCTGCACTAGTTTAGAACTTCAACACTTTTCACTCAAAAGAAAAACTTCTGCTAGTCCCCTCCATTGAATTTCTTGTGCACTAAATTCACTCAGAATTTTCACAAGTAAAGAATGAGTAGCCTTAGTTGAATTCAATGGGAAGTTTTATTAGCATGCCTAGGTATTTTGGGTCAGTTTTCACTTAATGAGCCACCTGCTCTTGCTCCACTTTCTTGGAGAACATGACCACAAAAATAGGCAAGTTGCCTCCTGCAATAGCTAGAAGTAGTTTGAGGATCTTGCCAAGTGTCAACCTGCTCTCAACCCAGCCTATTCCACCAAATGGCCAGTAAAACACTCATTTAACAACCTCCTTAAGATGCTGTCTCATCTTTCATTTATTTAATAATAAAATATTAAGCAATTAAATACAATTATCCTTGACCCCACTTGGTCATTAATTACAAACTTTATAATAAAACTATAACATAATGTCTCTTAAAACATAAAATGTTTTTGCAATTTGGGGCATGTGACATCGTGTGTTGTCACAATCAATAAGAAATAAAAGCACCAAGGCCCTTCGCCTTCTTAATCCTGCATCCAAACTTGTAGGATTGGATATCAAAGCACCCTATAGGTATTGTTCAAGAATAGAACAACTTGAATCTGGTGAAACATATGTCTGGTCCTTCATTGGCAGGTTGCCACGCTCTGATATTAAGCTAATTGATGCGGTAAAGGGACTGGTAGAGGATTTTTGGCATGATAATAGTAGGCCTTCATCTAATTAAAAATATGTACTAAAATTGAGAAGGGGTACAAGGGACCGTGAGCCCCACATTAAACATTTTCTTGGAATGACACAAACATAATTATATGAGTTATTTAGGCATGAATATAATGAACTTAATCTTGTCCAAAGATCCTTCGAGAAATGAAAACCATGGTATGTTAAATAAACACAACTCCTAAAACATGTTGTTGTCAATATCACATTGAGTACGGTTATTATTATGACACTTATATACATATATTGCATGTTTTGCATAACACTCTTGTGCAGGAATGCTCAACTACATTTCCACCGACGTTATCTAGAGACTTTATCCATATCATTTTGTGTAGAAGGACAGAAGGTTGCACATTCTATTAAAGGCCTTGCATAGATGGGACATGCTAAAGGTGTGGTGGAATGACATTTTTGGACAAATGAATACATGTCATTGATAAGCCTTGAACTTGGGAGAAATCAAGTGAACTTGTAGTCATTCAAATATGTCACGTATGATATCGATGGAGGGAATGAAAGAAAATAAAATACAATTGGTCACCTCTCAGGTTAGTAACGATTTTCAGAATAGTATTTTTTTCTTCATCTAGTGCTACTTCATATATGTAACAACCTATTGATCTATACATAATTATTGTTGATCTACCAGTTGTTTGGGTACACAAGGTACTCCCAAAATACCGAACACCTAGAGAAACCACTTCACACAAAAATATCATAGATCAATACACCGATGTTTGTCATGTGGTTAAAACCCTCGAGAGGGAAACAGTCCATGGCCCCAGCCAAATAGCTACTTGGATAAATTTATTATGCAAAAGAAAGAAAGTTACATGAGCTTCTCATAATTGATCAACTAGCCAAGGACCCTCCATGCTCTTTAAATAGAGATCATGGACCAATCGGTTGTTAAGCCACAGATCAATGGTAGGTATGATCTAAGAGAAGTTGAACCATCAGATCACTTTATGTCTAGAGAATATCATGACCGTCGGATTAGAATATTTACAAATGCATACTAATGCATACTAAAGAAACACACTTTACTTAACAAATATATTACACAAGCTGATCTTAACTAACTCCTAAGTTTATAAATATCCTAACATCCCCCCTTAAGAACAACTTGGGATAGGATTGAAGGACATACAAAAGTGACACTATTAGGAGAAGGAGGGAGGCATTAGAGCCTATCCCCCCTTAAGGACACATTCCTGAACTCCTAACATAGTTCGAAGTTTAGAAAAATTCACTTCTATAAGAGACTTGGTGAAGATGTCTGCAAATTGATCATCTGTAGGGAAATAGAGCATTTCAATAACATGATCATGAACAAGATTTCTGATGAAGTGCATGTGTAGCTCAATGTGTTTGTTGCGTTGATGTAGAAATTGATCTTTGGAAAGCTTGATGGCACTTTGATTGTTGCACCAAAGTGGAGTAGGCTGCTACTGCTCGAATCCAAACTCTGAAAGGATCTGCCAAAGCCATAAAGCTTCCTGACTGGAATTAACTGTGGCTCGTTATTCTGCTTCTGCTGAAGAAAGAGCAAGAGCTTGTTGTTTCTTACAAGCCCAAGTGACAGGTCCAAATCCCATACTAAAAACATAACCTATAGTAGAATTTTGATCATCAGGATCGTCATCCCAATCTGAATCAGTGAAACCAACCAACAAGGGTTTCCCCCCTATACTGTAATGAATCCCAAACTGAATTGTACCTTGAACATATCGAAGTATTCTTTTTGTTGCTTTCCAGTGACTTTCATGAGGAGTTTACATATAATGGGAAACACAACCAACGACAAAGGAAAGGTCAGGACAGGAATGAGTCAAGTATAAAAGACTACCAACAAGCCGACGATACAAGGTGGCATCTACTTCAAGGGAAGTACAAGTGGCATAAATTTTGACTCCAGACTAGAAGGGAGAAGGGGCTGGTTTACAATCTTCCATGTGGAAGTGATGAAGAAGGTGACAAGCATACTTAGAATGGGAAAGAAAGATTCCTTCTTTGGTTTGCAAGAATTAGAGACCAAGAAAATAATGCAAATGTACTAAGTGTGACATTTCAAAATTTTGCTTAAGACTGGATTTCACATGGGTTATAAGTTTAGGGTCACTACCAGTAAGGATAAGATCATCAACATAAAGAACAAGTATGATGCATTAGAGGAAATTTCAATTTAAAATGGTCGTTCCAAAAATAATACAAATTCAATGTCATCATGTGTTAGCCAATCAAAATTATTTAAAATTCAAACAGGGAGCACCTCTTAAACAATTTTTTTATATAAATTTGGGAATAGGTATCATAAAAAAAACTACTTTTTTTGTTCGTATGTTTGACATATCTCCCTGTGTTTTTAATCAAATTTCAATCGAGAGAGCTCGTTGGATGCGGAATCAAATTCCACATCCAATGAGTACCCACTTGGCATACTTTTGATGAGGCCTGCTATCCCAAAAAAAGAAATACCTGGTCAGTATAATGGTCCATATCACCTATAGACATGGCGCATATAGTACTGAAGAGAAAAGGGTTATATTGAAGTAGTATAACTTTTACATAAGTGATGACAAGTGTCATGACTTGGATTTTGTACAACCCAAATTTCATTTTTTCTAAAAACACTTGGAGGATAACAATATACATATGGAACAACATTGGATTTGGTTTGATGGTTGTGCGGGAAAATTAAAAAATTCAAGTGTCTTCCAATGGTTGTGTATTCTCCACAAGAGGCACAAGGTGCCACATATTTGGAAGTATTTTAAGACCATAAATGAAAAAGGGGAACATGATGGAGCAGGTGCATGCATCAAGACTGCATTACGTAAGCAAGAGATGAAATTCACAACTATTTCACTCATCCGAGATGCAAAGACCATTGTTGCATGGTGTTCTTTAGTAATGAGGCACAGATCTAGAAGGAAAGAAGACCAATCATCTCAAAAAGCACATGTACATAGATATTTTTGGGAGGTGGTCGATGTAGATTGATCACACCTATATGAGTGAAATACCATCCAAGGAACTTGTGCATTCCATTCAGTTAGGACGTCAGACAATGCTATAGCTAAAATGTGGACAAGAAAACTCTCTTGTTTTTGTTATCCATGTAGCAGTGGCAAATGGGAAAACTGTGAATCCACAGATTGGGGTGATAGCTAGGATCCTGTATCAATCCACATTGGTTGACAAATAACTGCAAAATTATCCCATTTGGAGGAGGGCTAGTCAAGTATTTCACATGGCTATGACCACAATTCAGATCTCATATAACCAGGTTTGACTATTATGTTGATTACTTTGAAATGTTTAACGAGTAGTTGTGTTTAGTTAGATGACTCCTAGGTCTACACTTTATTTTATGCAGGGCACTTATACACAGTGGTTTCACCAAGAAGCAATGAATGACACACTGAATATAGGATGGCACATTGCTTTGATGGGAAGCAAACCCTCATTGTCTCATTAAGCAACTCCGAGGGAAATGATTATCCAATTGAGTCGATGGTTATCAAAGGATAATATTTGACACAAGTTTCCCACATATGAAAGAAAAAAGGTTATGTATTTGTATATTATAGACCAATTCAAATTGTATACCATTATACAAACTTAGTTATTGGCACAAACATCTAGCTGTAAACAATTCCAAACAAGAACTCATTAAAGTCACGATACGTGTTGCCTTACTCCAAGCATGAGAGGATAAAGGATACTATTTCTATTAGAGGTGATCTCGATGGTCTAGTCGAATGACCACAGGTAGGTAGTCAGATATTTTGGTTTCATGGTCTCATTGATTATTTCCAGCTTGATAGATTGATAAATTCAATAGACTTATACAACTTGATAAATTGCACCTAAGATTCATCATGGATTTGTTGTATTATATTGATACTTACATCACTCATGCCTTATAGCCCAAGACCATTATCTACCACTCTATATGGGATATGTCTATTGCATTTTCCTTGAATCTCGAAGTTGATCCTATAAGGACATCTCCTTGAATCTGATAATTATCTCCTTGACACCAATGATTTTTTTCTCCACGGGAGCCATGAAGTTAAGTAGTGGTAATCCTAGCCTAATAAAAATTGAAAATCCTAGCATACAAACCCTATATCCAATCCTTTTAACTCAAATTTTCACCTTAAACCATATTTTTCATTCTAAAACATAGAAACCATAGTTTTCTTAGTAAGGGAATGTCAAATTTTTGCACATAAGGGTAAACTTTGCATATTCCTCGACTGTGAACATGTGGTTATCATTCCCACATGGAACCTGTCTAAAAAAGCTTTCATGACCCACCAGAACCTTGTTTTGATGCACATTTCCATTCTATGCCCCAGTTAGGGATTCAACAAGTGTCCCTAAAAGCATGTAGGAGGTGGGATTCAACATGTGATAGAATGGTGGTCATTTATCAGATCGATGAACCATTGAATCCATTGGATTCAGGACATTGGGATAGTGTTAGGTGTGGCCCTCTACTATGGGTCCATGGACAAGGGATCATTTTTTTGGTCAATTTTAGAAACTAGGGTTTTGCTCAGTAAGGGAATGTCAAATTTTTGCACATAGGGGTCAGCTTTGCAAATTCTTCGACTATGAATGTGTGGCTAGTGTTCCCACATGGAACCTGACTAAAAACACTTTCATGAACCACTAGAATCCCATTTTGATGCAAGGTTTCCATTCTATGGACCGGGTAGGGATTCAACATGTGTCCTTGAAAGCCTGTAGGAGGTGGGATTCAACGTGCGATAGAATGATGACCGTTTCTTGGATCGATGAGCCATCAGCTCTGTTGGATTTAGGACATAGATATAGTGCTATAGGAGGCCATGTAATCTAGGTCCATGGACAAGGGATCATTTCTTTGGTCAATTTTGGAAATTAGGGTTTTGCTCAGTAAGGGGATGTCAAATTTTTGCACATGGGGTTCAACTTTGCATATTGCTCGACCATGAATGTGTGGCTAGTGTTCCCACATGGAACATGCCTAAAATTCTTGAATGACCTAATGGAAGCCATTTTTGATGCATGGTTTCCATTCTATGCCCTGATTAGGGATTCAATAAGTGTCCTTGAAATCTTGTATGAGCTGGGATTCAACGTGCGATAGAATGATGGTTGTTTCCTGGATCGACGAACCGGCTACTCCGTTGGATTCATGACATTGGTATAGTGCTAGGGGTGGCCTTCTACTCTAGGTCCATGGACAAGGAATCATTTTTTGGTCAATTTTAGAAACTAGGGTTTTGCTGAGTATGGGAATGTCCAATTTTTGCACATAGGGGTCAGCTTTGCGAATTCCTTGAACGTGAATGTGTGGCCAGAGTTCCCACATGGAAACTACCTAAACATTCTTGCATGAACCACCAAAATCTTGTTTTGATGCACGGTTTCCATTCTATGCCCCAGGTAGGGATTCAACAGATGTCCCTGAAATCCTGTAGGAGGTGGGATTCAACGTGCAATAGAATGATGTTCATTGCTTGGATCAACGAACCATCGAATACGTCGGATTTAGGAAATTGGGATAATGGTAGGGGTGGCCCTCTACTCTGGGTCCATGGATAAGGGATCATTTGTTTCATCAATTTTGGAAACTAGGGTTTTGCTCAGTAAGTGAATGTGAAATTTTTGCACATAGAGGTCAGCTTGAAGGTTATTGTAGATCTTCGCCTCTTGAAAAAGTACTTGTTGAAAACTATTATTCCATGTGTAGTTGTTGAGAATTTTGTTACCTGTTGTGAGGTGTTGAACTTGAATTATTTCCCATCATTGTCAAGAAAGAAATATTCTTTGTTTGTGTTTTAATCAAGGTGAAAGGAGTTGTCAATCTCTATGTGGAGGTGAATTGATCTTAGAATCTCATATCATTCGTGAGATTGGAAATTCAAAAGAAGGTTGTTTCCTATATTAATTTAGCTTGGTCATCCAAGAGATGTGAGCATTTGTACGATGAAATGCAAGAGGAGACAATGCCATTACGTTAGTGACCATGTAATGGAACATGTTTATGTTTAGAAATAAGTGGCCAACTTATTACGCCATTATTACAAAATATATATCTTCACACTACGAATGTTTCAAATAATACTCCATAAACAGAAATTTATAAAACAAGATTCAGAATAGTACTTCTCCAATCAATTTAAACTAAAAATAAAATCACACATAATTTTCGTCTCTTCCAAAGTTGTTCCTCGAGGCCATTTATCAAATTCGATGTACATTAACGAAATGATAAAATAATGTGCAGGATATAGTCATAACCATTATTTTGAATCAACTTTATAATACTCGGATACTTTTAGGTTTGATGTATATCCCATGTATTCGTTAGATGAAAGACATCATGCCAAACACTAATATCATTTGTGTAGACCACACAAGTGCATCACTTAGGTGTTTCAACTTCGTGCATCCTTTAAAATTTTGTTAGGTTGTTATGTGGGTATGGTGCCTTTGTATTGCACTTAGTTGGATCAGTTGCTTAGCTGTGCTGGGTGCTTATGTGTATTAGGTATGTTCCATATTTGTGAATACAATTTAACATTGTATATGCAATTGGATTGTGGTAAAAAAAATTAAATGTACATTTTTTTCATTACGTAATATTGTAATTGTGCATTGTTCTCTAATTTATAACTAGTATTTCCATTCAATCATTAAATCTATAAAAAATTGCAAACATTACACATACAAACATTCTTGGCCGCATGTGTATAATCACAGCTAAAAGACTGAACCATGAAGATCTCAAGATCCTTGATATGAAATATTTTTTCTATCATGAAATTTATAATACAAAAATAGAAGGCCCTTATATGGCCTATCAATGCAAATGTATCAAAAACATCTTTGAGGTACATGTGCAAACAAAAGTACATCTGTCCTATACCACTCCCCTATACTCTAACTCTGGATTGTATAGAAAAATACATGTTTTTCCTGGACTAACACATCAAAACTCTAACTTTATCTTGTTTTTCCTGGACCATGATGCTTGTTTCCTCTGTCCACGATCATTGTGCATCTCTGGTGACTACAAATCAATGACAATTTTTCTTTATTGGGTAATTGAACTAGTACTTTCCAGCAATAACAAAGTTTGAAAATTTAAAATATGACTCAATTGTACATAAAACAAATAATCACTGCATTTGTCCAAGGCATATATGCCTCTGGTGTCCTCCTCCTTGTAGAGAGTCTCTCTGCAATGCTTTTCTGCGAATAAAAAAAATATGTCAATTATCTCAACAATTATCAACATGTACATGAATGAGAAAGCACTAATCAATTATGTAAAAAATGAACATCTCACCTAAAAAAAACATTTCTAGGGGAAGATGTTGGGTTTCTTCAGTAGTAAGAGGAGTCGTAGGTTGAACATCAACCTCAGTTGCGTGCACTAATGGACCAAGGCGTGGATACATTCACCAAATGATAAAATAGTTAGACATCGTCCATGTCCATCAACAATACAAATGAATTGTACAATTACAAATATTCAAGTAGATGTACCTTAGTGTGACTTATCCCTATTGTAGATGCAGCATTGACCACAACATAAACAACCTCACTAAGTTTAGGCACGGATGACTCTACATCCTGATGCTGTAAACATGCAAAAATAACATTAATAAAAACTAGTTGTGAAGTGAATCCAAAGCTAACCAGCAACTACCATTGGAAGTGTGTACATTATCGTGGGATGAGTAGGTTGATCCTCATGGACACTCGGTATTTTCAAGGAAGAGGGTCATTTGGTGTAAACAACCCCCTTATCTACGTTTGGACTACGGGGTGATCCACACCAAAGAGGCGGTGCAGGGATTTGCGATGATGTTTGTAGTCATAAAGTGTTGCCATAGTTAGACATGGATTTGAATGGATGTAACAATATATACTGAGAAAACAATATTTTGTAATATAATTACCCCTTCCTGGGACATATCTCCCCCATGGGAGTGACCGCTTCCAGCAATTTCTTGCCCCTCTTTAGATGTAGATAGCATCTGCAAGTTTAAAAATTAAAAATATTAGAAATCTATAAAGGAGTGCACAGTAAGAAATTTAAATAATTTGAAAAAGATTAAGTCATTAACCATGTACTTACATTCTTCAGCTAATCATAAATTCCACCTTGGATTATTTCCCTGAGATCAATGTCTCCAACATCAGGTTCTAAGTGGGGTTCCTGCAACTTCAAAAATTGTAAATATTAGACAATTTAACAAATTAATCAAGACTAACACATGCATTAACAAAATGATATGTATTAACAAAATGAAAAATGTTTACCTCAATGTTGGTTGTTTGGGCCTCAGATACAACCACGCCGGGTGCAGTACCACCCCCTTGAGAGGCACTAATCTCCTGCAAGAGTAAATATTGCATATATTACAAATATTTTAATATGTTACATACAGTATGGAAAAATTAAAAATTGAACAATAATATAATTTTAACAATGTCCCTACTTGACCACTATTCATCGTAGAGGTACCATGTCTTGGTCCATGACCATAATAGGATTGACCACACGTTGTGCAGACGTGTGGCTCACTCTAAGGCACATGGGATGTCAGTCTATCCCCACCAATAGATGTTCCTCTACAACCAGAAGCTAGTGGTTGTACCCCAGCACCAGAATAGGGTGTTGTTTGTTCAATAGTAGTCGTGTGTCAAGAAACCATCTCAGCTAGAGTAAAAAATACTCCTGTGTCTGGGAAACCATATCATGTGTAGGAGGAATGTCTTCCCTTGGTAGCTAGGCATGAGGTGAAGGTATCTATGGATTGGAATTTGTATTCCTAGCATTGGGTTGGTGTTGGGGCATCCCACTACCAACTCCCTGGAAGCCCAACATGTCAAAATATTTTACATGTTTCTCCATCACAAACTCTCCATACAACTTTTAGAGGAAGTACAACAATACTTCCCTATTGTTGTCGGGGGGAATATCAAAAACCATGTACCACCTATCCATCCAGTTGTCTCTAATGGGTGGAAAGGTGTACCACTCAATAGAAATATGTGTCCTGGTGCTCTCTAGAATTTCATTCATCCCAGACAATCTAAACAATGTATAGATGTGTTCTTTGTTTATTTTCAGCTTCTTTACCTTTTTGTATCTCAACACATTAGTGTATTTTTGTCTTTTCCTCTCCCTGTACGATGCGATGTTATACAAAGCATCATTTGATCTTGCGATTGTATCAACAATAGGAAACAATGAGTCTGACAAAGAGTGGCAGAGCTCATCTCCACCCCTCCAAGGAGAACCAATCTCTCTGAGATGGCCAATAACCCTCAATATCTCAACATTGTTATCCACAGTTTCCATTGCAATCATAAATACAAATAAAATAACATTAGAAATAAAATAGCATTAAAAATATAAACACATGATATAATGACATCTCTAAGAAGTGGAAAGTGTATAACTAATGTACGACAAATAACAACATAAACTAAATCTATTGTGTAAATTTTAAAATTGATCTTGAATTTTACAGTAAAGAATAAACATTTAACATTTAACATTTTTTCATTTTAAATTTATGTCCTAAATTCAAGTATTAATTCCAATTTCCATATGTACATAAAATGTACTATGTGGATATGTTGATTGGGAGGCCCCTCTAGCTTATTTTAAGGCTTGGATTATGAAGTTTCATCGAAATTGTGAGGTGTTAACTAATTCCCTTGCAAGCCGAGCTCCCAGATTGTGGGTAGAGACAATGACTAGACCCTAGAATAGGTGTCATAATGTGATATTGATGAATGAAATCTCAGTATAGGAAATGATTTTGTTAGATATGTAATTATTTATTGTAGTGTGATGTTTTTTGGACTCCAAATTCTATTTAGCAGATGTTTGTTTATATGTAATTTGGGCCATGTATGGATTCCACTTGACGTTATTTTAGTTCTATGCCCTCTTTCTATATACCCATGAGAGACTTTAAATGCACAATTGTGTATAGTGGATTTTATGGTTGAAAGGTTTCCACTAGATTCTATCATGTATGATAGTATGTGATTGGTATGTAATCAAACACATCAACCTCCCTATGTATCTTCATGTTCATAGAGCCTCTTGTTGAA
Organism: Pseudotsuga menziesii; assembly: GCA_001517045.1. Classification (NCBI taxonomy): domain Eukaryota; kingdom Viridiplantae; phylum Streptophyta; class Pinopsida; order Pinales; family Pinaceae; genus Pseudotsuga; species Pseudotsuga menziesii. Next base: position 123,345 of record LPNX010557417.1, read on the forward strand.
CTTCGTTGTCTTTACCTTAACCAAAAGGTACCCTTCATTAAAGAGGAAATATTTGTTAAGCATGGGAAGCTTCTATACAATATTTTACACTTGGATTAGGAAGTTTCATCAAAACTATAAGGTGTTTATTGATTTTCTTGGATGACCAACTTCGATATTTCGGATAGAGGCAAGGGATTTACAATGTTTGTTTATGTATTTTAGGGAAGATATGAATTCTACTTGTTTTTTTTTAGTTGTATGCAAGCTTGCAATATAATTTTCACGCTTTGCATATTTGTTAATTTTGGTTTGGATTCACAATGATTCTTGCGAATATACACATGCAAATAGTGAATTTCATTGGTTTTTTATGAGTTAATTAGGGTTTTGGTTTACATTGGGCATGTAAATTACTTATGCAAACTTGCAATGTGCTTGACAAACTTTGAATATTTGTGAATTTTGGTATGGATTCACAAGGATGCTTGTGAATATGTATATGGAAATAGTGAAATTGATTTTCTTTTTATGAGTTAATTGGTGTTTTGGTTTCCATTGGGCATGTGAATTTTGGGTATGAATTTTGGTAAATAATCAAAATTATTTGATTTTTATGATTAAATTGGGGTTTTGGTTCCCATTGGCCAATTCCATTGGGGTTTTGGTTTCCATTGGCCATAAATTAATTTATTTTGGTTTAATTTTTCAAATTTGGGGAAACAAATTAATGAATTTAGGAGNNNNACAATGAAATTGATTTTTTTTTTATGAGTTAATTGGGATTTTGGTTTCCATTAGATATGTGAATCTTGGGTATGAATTTCGGTAAATAATCAAAATTATTTTATTTTTATGATTAAATTGGGCTTTTGGTTTCCATTGGCCAATTCCACCAGGGTTTTGGTTTCCATTGGTTTTGATTGGTCATAAATTAATTTATTTTGGTTTAATTTCAAATTAGGGCAAATAAATTAATGAATTTAGGGAAAAAATCAAGAGAATATCTAAGGAAAATATGAGAAGAATTGAGGAAAATACCTCGCAAAGAGGAGGTTGATCCAAAGGTGGAGGTGGATGGATTTGGCTCACCCAAAATGCATTCGCCCACTCATGTTCTGCTCCGTCCAAGCTCCAACAACATTGCGATGTGGTGAAAATGATGGACTCAACTGTTTTAAAAAAAAATAGGTTTTTAGAAATGCGAGCATGTTTATTCAAAGAAAAATGGGAACATGATTTGATTCAATAAAATAGAAGCATGTTTTGGTATACTATCCTAATTGGCATGCCTATTGGCATCCTTGGGACTAGGCTTGGCAGGGTCGGGATTGCTTGGGATGATTTCTATTCTATGGATCAAGAGTGATTGACTTCACTTTACCATTGCATTTAAAAGGTCCCTCAACTTTGTGCACTATTAATAACCCTCACATCTAACGTGGATGACAAAATTGGATGGCATTTGTGAAGAAATAAATATCTCTGGTCTAAACAAATTTTAATGAATCACTCTAGTTATTTCAATAGTTCAAGAACACATGGACTATATCGACATTCACATTATATATTATATCCATAATATTTGAGAATGAAATAGAAATAATACCAAATATTTGATAAAAATATATAACAATAATTATATCAAAATAATATATATACATATATCACAACTGATATTGAGAAAAGAAAACTTCTCCTTTTATGGTAGATGCATGGCTCAAAGAATAATCATTACATTGTCCTTCATCTTGACTTCATGACATATTATCCACTATAATTGCACACTATATCAAAATAAAATATATACATATACCACAAATGATTTCAAGACAAAACCGTTGTCCTTTTTATGGCAGTTGTATCGCCCAAAGAATAATTTTTACAGTGGTGTTCATCTTAACTTCATCAAATCTTACCAATGATAATTGCAAACTATATTGTTGATTTATATTCGTTAAGGTGATCTAACACCTAATTGAGTGTGCATTGCTACAATGGGTCAATAACACACAATACATGGATGTAGGTCTAGTTTTGTGACTTAGGGTAGACACCCTTAGTTACTTGAAAATATATATGGTTAGTCATATCGAACATAAATTCATTAGCTTGTTAACCTCTTCAACATAGGAATTTATAAGGATTAATAAGGGGTTTCTACACCTTAACATACACATGCACAAATACAAAATTATATAGGATACAAAGTTGTAAAGATTGACCACAACCAAAAATGTTTTGAGTGTAAAAAATATAGTTCACAATTTGTTTGTGCAAGTGATGGACATCGTAAGAGTTTGAACCCTACAACACACCATTATAGCATCAATGAACCCACAACCCAACCCTTTAAGGTTGAGCATCAAGAATATTATGAACCTACTATAAAACACAATAGGCAATGTAAAGTTATAGACATAGTTCTAGAAATTGAATCTTTTTAAGAGACTTGTATTAGAACATTATGGAAAAATGAAGCACAAAAAAATGCAATGAAGTATGGAATTTCAATCTGAAAATAACGCAAATCAAAGGAAAATGTAGGTTTAGTTGAATATTCTATTTTTCTATAGAAAGATATCCTTTCCTGCATCACATATACTCTAGACATGGTTGTAATATCTCAAATTTTGACCTAACACTTATGGGCATAAGCCCCATTGCTTATGATGTTACTTTGATGTTTTGATTAGTATATTGGGTCTAAGACCCCACTACACATGAACATGATGATTTGTTTGATATATTAGGAGAAATCCAATTGCATATGTTTTATATATGATTTCAAGTGTTGGACGTGGACCCTGAAGCACATAATTGATGAGATGTTTTGTGTTGAGTGAGGAGCTCTAGAGCACATGGGTATTTGATGTTGTGTTGAGAGAGAAGCTCTGGAGCACATGAGTGTTTATATTTCTAATGAGAAAGAAGCTCTAGAACACATGAGTTATGAAAACATTTGTGTTGAGAATGAAGCTTTGAAGCACATGAAAAGATAAAATTGGAAGTGTTGGGCATAATCCTTGAAGCCTTACAAGTTGATGTTGAGCATAAGCTCTGGAAGATTGGATCCTTGTCCATTGTATCCCTAGGTGTATCCTACAAATACATCGTAGCATTAGTGTTGAGAGAGGATTTGGAATTGCATAAAGTTTGTAACTCCTTGTTTTTAGCATTGAGTATGGGCTTTGGATAAGTGCTAGGAGTTACTGAAAATAATTAAAATGTTGAGTGAAAACAAATCTGATAAAACATTGATCTCATTGTACTTATTTTTAAGTGATTAAATAAGATTTCAAATTTTTGTATCTCATCAAGTACTAAATAAACACCATGTTATATGAGGAAATCCAACATGCAAGGATGTTTAGAATTTCCTAACCTAGTTGAACTAACCCCTACCTAAAATCATTATTAAAGAAAGTGACTAAGCTAAAATATATACATGATATGTATAGAGAGTAAGCATAGTAATAATACTAATAGCTATAAGTAATAAATAAAGGATCCATATGTTATTATTATTACTAATAATAATTAAATATTAAAATACCTATGAGAGTCAAAGTAAGAACTAGTCAAAAGTTCCAAAGTTAAATATTAAAATTACCTAAATTAAATAAAAAGGGTTATTTCATGAAATCAAATGATTCTTGATTTAACTGCCCCTTTGACTGAAAAGTCTGCCTATAAAAACCCAATCCAAAGAGAGGTTTGGGGGATCTTTTTTATTATTCCATAATTCTACTTGATTATTCTCAAGAGAGTTCTTGGAGAACATTTTTCCTAAGAGGAAAAAAGGAGAACTGATATAGAACTTGATATCCCAGATAGGGAAGCCTTACCTTAGGATCTCTAAGCTACTTGGATGTTGGAACCAAC
>LPNX010557417.1:127284-227346 GCA_001517045.1 Pseudotsuga menziesii
CCGACCCTCCAACCGAAAACAAGGACGTTACCATACCATTATCTATCTGTGCAACTAGCCCCATGAACATACACATAAAGAAAAATTGAAATGATTTGATCTAAAACATGCATACATAATTACCATACAGCGGAAGCAAAACCATACATTCAAGAATTTAGCATGTTCATTGTAATTCATTATCAAATGTAATTGCAGGGATTTAAACACAAGAATACTTATCTTATGAAGAAGCTTGTCTTCAACTAGCTATGTCGTTGCAACGTTACACCCAACCATAGGCCAGTGTTCTCCTTAATATCTCAACAACACTGCCACCCCTGAGCTGGGAATGATTCCTCAAGGAATAAAGAAACTAAGCAGGCTCACACATAGCCAAAGATACACAACTCAACCAAGCCAGCACAGTTGGGTTTATCAGGCCATCAGGGAGCTAGGAAAAGCTAACTGCTAAGCTGGTGGGCTCACTGAAGAGCTAAGGACACCTGCACTAGAACTAGCCTAACTTCTAGGACACCCACACACACCCAACACAAGGAATCATTCCCTTCTCTGCTACACAGTCCCTCAGGCCCTGACTTCCCTTCCTGTGCTATTCAAGGGGTGTGGAGAAGAAAGCCAACCCTCTAGCTCTGTCTATGAGGCTCTCGAACACACCAGGTTTATCAAGCATACTAAGCCTTCATTCCCACTCCAATAAAGTCCAAATACCAACCACTACATACACACAACAAAATCAATCAATTCACAACTATGGGGAAGGAAAAGGAAACATTACTGCAACAAAAAATGGTGATACACAGATCAGACTAAGCAAGGTGATCCTAGAGTTTTTCTTGGCCCTAACATGGCCAAAAAAACTCAATAAAAACCCACACTCATGGGGAAAACAACAGCCATGATCTCACCACTGAAAACAACAGGAGAGACACAACCCAATTTGGGGAGGAGATCAGACTCAACAGACTCTTAGCATGGAGATGGATTCGTATACACAGAACCACAAAATCGGTAAGGTAGCTATGCATAGAAAAATCCAACAACGATATTCATGCACAGGAAACTTCAATCCACTTTTGGGAGATAACCCAACATGGGTGTCTGGTAATGAATAAAACATCCCAGACCCAAAATCATAAGGATGAGAACCCACACAACCAATTTATGAAGGTAAGGAAACTCCTCCCCCATTCTCTGCATGAAGGAAAAAAATGGATAATGGGTCATTATCTCCTCCTGCCCACGTGAGGGTGAATGAGTCTCTTGGTGGATTGTGCATGTGGGAAGTGCTGATAGTCCTATCACACACCGCTGCCCAGTAATAACTTCCCAACTAACATCAGAGGATTTTAATTGGTAGTTGATTGAGACAAGGAAAGGTGAGTGAGACAAAAAGGTGGGTGACAGCTAAATGGGTTCATCAATTAACACTCGGATTTTCCCTAATGGCCCCAAGGGTTAAATAATTTCCCTCCCTATCCTTAGGAAGATCATGCCCTTTTCATTATGGTTGCATTGACATAGCCGGTTGGGGTTTATTTTGATTAAAATGTATGTTTACATGATGCCAAATTTAATATGTGCCGGATAGCATGAAATACCATCGGCAATGATTTTAATCGCTGAAACATAAAACGTTAAATCTATGGTGGGGATTTTTCCTTTATCTCCACACCACGATTAATTACAATACATACATCATATACATTTAATGCAAACGGGGTCAGAACCGGGGTGTTACATTCGGTTATTTGAATAGAGGTCATATATGTCTATGAATTTGATAATGCTGGGTATTTGAGTGTGTAGGATTTTCAGCCATTGAAATAAATTCATCTTGCAAGTATGAGGTTCTTGATTTTTCCATTGTAAATTACACAGGTTTCCTTATTAAAAGAGGAGATTGAATTTTGAATGGATATCTAGGATTTGTCTGTTATAAGCTAGGTTATATTTTCCGCATTACTTCTTTCTTCACTTACAGGTTAAACTCATTGTTTATTAGCAGATGCATTTCTTTATCAAAGGTTAGGTTATCCTTTTCTATTCAACTAGGTTATTCTAATATATTTTATTCATGATGGATTAAGCACCTTTAGGGTTATCTATAGGAGGGTTTGGTTTCTGTTCATTTTTGCAATTTTATTTCTTATCTATTAATTCAAGTTCAAAACCTAGAACTAGTTAAAAATAAAACCTATATGTTATCTCTGCTGGCATGTTTCACATTGCCAGTAGGATTGTATTATTTATATTAAACAAAGATATTATCTATAGAATTAGACTAGAATATGTGCATAGATTTATGACTTAAATATAACTGCTGAAACTTAGAACAAAATATTTATTTATAAACACAAAATAAAACAGAGTCAACCTATCTGTAAAAACCTAGTAAACATACTACAAACAAACCATTTCCATTTTTATAACTTTAATATCGGATGCTAATCCATTGAGACCTCCAAGGTATGAAGGCACAATTTCATCATACACCATAACCATATTATACCATTAATATAAAGAATCAAACATAAACTAAAAAAGGAAAGTGCTTATCAAAATTGTATCTCTTAAGAGGTTACAAGATTTGAATCCTATTGGAATTCATGCCAAAAAAAAATACACACACACATCACTTACAACCCACACAGCCTAGGATCGAATCCTGCGATCTCACGGCTTAAAAACCCAGGATATATTAAAAACATGACAGACATCGAATCCTGTAGGACTCACTTGCAACGTTTCCAACACTGTAATAGCTCACAATTATTTCCACATAATCTCTGCTAAACATCAGTAAAATGCAAGAATGAATAAACCTAAAATGAAATCATTTCCCTGTCAACATTTCCATACAGTAAATACCAACAAATGCTATAACCATATTCAATATTTTCCACACAGTAATATAAACCCAATTTATACGTTGTAATCATTTCGAGGCTCACAACCAAGAAGCAGAGGAAACCCATTAACATAAACCATAATAAATTTACTACTGTCTATGCTATCACAACTACGACATCTACATTGCAATGTTAATAACCACAAGTCACGGCCATCCCCAAAATGAATGCACAGATAAGTAAACAACACCATGAATCACCATAAATCAACATTTCACCATTACATTGCACAGTCACAAATTCAATGCACCATTGCAAGAATTGGTACTTCCACCATTTGAAACCCATCATCAAAACCAAAATGCATGAGTTTATATTAACCCTTTAGTCGTACATTCAAGCTAAAAAAAAAAAATTACATTTTAGAGCTAAGTCGTGACAATCATGGCCTGAAGGCGCCAAAATAAATATCATTAAACCCAAATACTATCATACACATCTCTGGATGCTTTTACATACAAACATACCTATACATAATCGAAACCCTTAACCAAAGAAAGTATTCATTCATCATTACAAACACCAAGCTCAAAGCTCTGTCAAATAACTCTATGCAAAGGTAACAAGTTCAGAGCTTGTCACATATAGGGTTTACTTGTGAAGTGTATGCGTTGGCAACCTAAGAGACCCACAACCTGTGCAATGGAAGCCTTGCCACCTACAAACAAGGGACATAGAAACATGAGAATTATACCAATCATCCAACCAAAACAACAAATAACAATGCTACAAACCCAGATGGAGAGCATACCTTCCTAGGTGTAAATGCGAACTAGACCTCACAGAGTGATAGAAACTAGAGAGCTGAATATAGATCAACCATCGTAGTGCTAATTGACTCATTCATCCACGAGAGACAAATCTTAGGGATTGAAATCACCACATCCCGAGGAGAATTTAATCCGCCACCTTGTCCACCACCAACGCTGAATTTTATCCCCATGCCTATAGTTTCATATCCGCAAACGCGACTTGGTAATTGAAATTCCTTGTGCATTATAACCCACATCATTGGCATCATTGAATTAGGATAACCAAACATTCATGGCATATGGAATATTCCATCAATGGACCATTATACATAAAATATGTGGTATATAAACTTTAATACATCATGGCCAAGTATTATGACTTAAGTTTTCCCCATACAGGCATGAAAATATTCAGTGCATGTGTAATAAAAACTAAGTATAGGAACATAGTTCATAAGGTATTAGAACCATAATAATAATGATAACTAGTTAGACGTAGGTATAATTAAACCCATCCATGCGTAAATGATAACACTAACAATAGCAATAAGAATCGCTAAGATAGGACTGTGGTCCTTTTTATCATCCAAAGCAGTGAAGTATTTTAGCTTAGATAACATTTCATTGTTTAGCTTTCCTAGCAAGTTTCCTTCATGTAATGAACCTACACAAGATGGAGAAGAATTGCATTAGTTCAACATGAACTAAGGAAACCCTGTAACATCAAGTAAAACCAGTTACCTCTCCAAGTGATCCTATAAGGGATACAAGTCCCTCCACTCCACCCCTTAACAATTACAAGTTAAGTCAATACTTTCCATAAACCAGTAAACAAAACTCATAAATAGCAAGTAAGCTATAAACTAAACACACATACACACACATATGCATGATAAGAAATAACCAATGAATAGTGTAATCATATAAATAAGACCAAGTAACTTAAACATATTATAGAATTACATTCTTATCCACATTGGGAAAAACATCTAAGAAAGGGTAAGAACAGCTTACAACATTTCAGTTTCACAAACAAAGTCCGACACATTCCGCAGAAGTTAATTTAATGTCCAGTTCAGGTAGTATCTAACCAGCTTAATAATTTTTTTTTAATTTTCAAATTTTGCGGACATTACAAGGGTAAAGAATCACTATAGGATAACTAGGAATAATCTTTGATAATAATGATAAAGCACACTACTTATTATAGCTATTATTTTGTATATATCAATTTTTGCATTCATAGTGATATTATTTCGATCAACTTGATTATGTAAATCAAGTGATGAGTTTTCAAGCAAAATATATGGAGATGAAATCAATGGATTCAATGAGTCTCTTATTCTTTAAATATTGAAGGGTAGGAATGGTTGCATGGTTCATGTGTTCATGTGTACATATGGTTCATTTGTACCATATTTTGAATTTTCATATCCTTAACCTGTCTGAAATCAACTCTCTTCCATCTTGGTTTCTAAATGAAAATTACAGTTGAGAGCATATCATTTAAAATTTATGGCTCATAATTGTTGAGGGAGACTGACATGCATAGAGGTGTAACATTGAAAATGGGTCAATTTGTGAATCATGAAATTCATGGTCCATAAACCACAGGTGAATAAAGAATTTATAGAAGATTTTAAATTAGATTTACTCTCTTATTTTGTAGTATGCTATCAATTTGTTTTAGGATTCAATTGTGTCCTATATTGAAATTGGAATTTCCACACAGTTATATCATACATGTCAATAGTTTAGTATCGTGGTATTTATATTGATAGAAATATATTGTGGGTATTTTGATTCAAGAATTACTAGGAATTAAGGGTATTCTATTTGAATATTGGAAGTACTTTCTGTGAGATAGAATGGAAGAAAATGATGGATGTGTTTATGAAGGAAAGAGTTTTAAACGGAAATTTTTTTGTACTTGGGATATATAAATTAGATAGGCTAAGATCTTATGAAATAAGATCATGAAGTAGGGTTATTTGATCATGCATCAGCAATTATCAATGATGTGCAAAAAAAATGCTTGAATGTTACCCTAGTTATGCCTAATGTTTCAAAAAATATGTTCTTTTAGATATGAATCCAATCTTTTATTTTTGTTGTTGTAGGAATCAAACCCTAGAAGTAATCTTAGGAAAATGGAATCAATGTTTATCATTGATATTTTGGCATTTTGAGATACCCTGACCAGTTTCCCAAAATTCTAAAAAATGGCATCCGCCACCCATAGGTAGAAGTAATTTTCGATCGATGTTACGCTTCAGTCCCCATAAGATAGAATTTATGTTTCAATCATGCAATCTATGACTTTGAGAATTAGCTATAAGTTTTTATTCATTAGAATTAAATTAGTAACAAACGATAAGCTCTACCAATCATGCATGCCTCATAACCCTATCTATTGAAATATTTGGTAATGAAAATATCCAAAACAATTACATACACAAATTCATCATAAGTTAAGTGTATGGTTACACATGCAAACCAAGGCAAATCAATATCAATCAGGTGCATGCTCACAGGAATGATATATGGAAAGAACATGCATGCATTAAACATCTAAGTCATAGACATACCAAGGACATCTTTTCCTTCTCGATCTCCTCTATGTCAAATTTAAACTGTTTAGTGTTCCACTATTTATATTGTAGAGCACATTTTATCCTTATACCATTCTCCTATGGTTCCCTCATGGGAATAAGAAAAAGGGCCCTTAATACCATTCTCCAATGGTTCCCTCGTTATATTGAATATTTATCCTTATAGCATTCTACTATGGTTCCCTCATGAGGAAAAAGAAAAAGAGCCCTTAATATTGAAACTAGAAGGATCCTTTCCAATGTCTAATAGTTCCTCTTCATCCATCCTTCAATCCTTGCGATCATTTTGAAAAATCAAGTCCATACAATTGTGACTCGGGATCATTGTTATTATTTCCCCTTGAATTGTGACTCAAGATCATTGTTATTATATCCTTGAAAGGGGACATAAACCAATGGCCCCATGTTAATAATATAGTTTCTTTCCAAAGATTTTTTTCTTGATATTCATTATGAATCAAAGAAAAATTGTACATACATCTTTCTTGTCTTCAACATATGAGTGTCAAAAGAACCATAAAAAACTTTCATAGAGGCTTATAAGGCAAACTCAAGTCCCACATAACATGTCCAAAAAACATACATTCAAAAGCTTCTCTCTTTACCAGCACCCTTATAGAAAAGACAAAAATTATACCAAGACAGTGTTCAAATTAATCTATGAGCTCAGAGCCTTCCAAAAATATATTTCCTTCTTGAAATGCATGGAAAAAAAAATTTCCAAAAACTTCTTTGACCATAGTTTTTGATAACCTATCAACTTTCTTGTTGTAACTCCTTCTAATATGCATAAAATATAGCTGGTTGAAATAAATTATCAATGATATCATCCTCTTGCACAAGATTTGAAGAAGGTTTACCTGCAAGTTAAAATTCCCTTTTTCCCATTCAATGATGATTTTTGAGTCCCCATATATAACCAAGGAGTCAATACCAGACTTTTTAGAAAAAAATAAGACTCCCCATAGACCAAGTAATTCAACTTTTGTGTTACTTCCTTGTCTACCGCCCATCCACAAATTAAACCAATGGGATTCATTTATTTTGACCACCATCCCTCTACCACATAACCCATTCATCGAAGAGCGATAAAAGAAATCCAAAGCTGAGAATGGATGTAGACCATGCCTATAACACATATTTCATTAAATTTGTAATTATTTAGTCGATCTAGAATTTAGAACTTCCGCTAAATTGAGTTCTTTCAAAATGAGGAAAGTCATAGACTTTGAATTCTTACATAATGTCTAGTAATATTATTTATAGTTGGTATTTAATGTTAAGTTGATTAAATTATTTTATGACATAATACCAACATTGTATTTGTTACTACAACAATTATAAATATTGTCGTAGTAATTATTTGTGTCTTTGATGAGTATGTTGTTTTATTTTTGGAAGTTCGCACCACTTATAATCAAAACAAGAAAATATTTTATGACTTTAAAGTCTAAGTTTTACCCTTGTTATGATTAAAATAAATTATGAATTAAAATAGCAGCATAATTTATTGTTGTTGTTGTTGGTAGTGGTAGTGGTAGTGTATTAAAAACTAAGTTGATGAATGTTTACTTTATGAATTATAGATTAACGTGAGAAATTTCTTACCTATAAATTTATTTAATGATATTGATGTTAGTAAAGCCTCCCTTATTTATTAATATTATTTATTTTAACAATCAAAATTAATTATGAATTAGAATAGCATTAGTGCAGTAGAGTTTGATTTTTTTAATATACAAGAGGAAAGGGGGAAAACCAACTTAACTAATTATTGCAAGTATTCATTATTTATTTATGAAGTATTTGAACAATGTGTTTAATTGAAAAGAGCATATTTTTATTGAAATATAGATATCTTACAATATTTATATTATCAATAAGATTTAAATCATGTCTTAATTTATGTTAGGGCAAGGAGGAATCGAACCACCATCGTCCTGCTTGGAATGCAGGTTCTCTTCCATTGAGCTGGCACCCTTTACAACATGAGGGGAGAGGGACTGTGTTAACAACTAGATTACACATTTCTAATCCTCTGTGACAAAGCAAAATGATTTTTTATTCAGAGAGGAAGTCTAGAAGATGTTTTAAGGTTCATTATTGAATATTATTATGCACATTTGATATAGTGACATGTTGAGTTTATGTAAAAAACAAATTGAAAAGTTAAAAATTGAATGGTTTTATCTAATTCACATAAAGTACCATCACATGAATTAACATTGAAGTTGAACCAAAATTTTCATATTAGTAAATAATATAAAATTCCTCAAAAAAGGCTTGAAGAGAACATTTGATATACAACAAACATTTAAAAGTGTTTCTTCTTGTATATTAATAACTAGTTCAAACAGAAAATTACATTCATGAATCATCTCCTCATAATCTCCTTATATTCAGTCAAGCAAATCAATTACAACTTGTACACCACATTTATTTATTGTGGTCTTCCTGCAATCTTCTTTCTTTTGCATCCATGCCCAAACTATGGTATTAACTGGAATAGATCCAAGTCATGTGTCATCAAGGTTTGGTACCCAATATTGTTCTAGAATTTTCATTTGTATTTCCCTGAACTAGGCTTCCATCAATCAACCTTTACATGAAGAGTCTCACTTTCATCATTCTAGAAGATATATGAGGTGGTTTTTGCCATCCAAATCATCTCTCCTTCATCCTTAGTTCATGATCTAACTACCATCACCTTTACTTTCTCAAATTCAATCATAGGATTGAATCTTGGCTTTAGCTTGCTGCACCTGTGTCCAACATATACCAGTTCATCCGTCACATTATCAAATTCTCCATCCATAATACTTATATTACATGAAGTGCATTACGATCAGAATTAAATCTCACATGGATTAAATTGTCTTTATGATGCAATGTCTTTGATGATAATGTCTAACATGAATTAAAGCTAACATGATGTTATCACTTAATGATTGATTTTCTATGATTAAGTTATGTGAAATATTTTCAGTCCACAATGAATTTTCATGGTTCCTATAACAAACATGGGTGGAGTGTCCACTCAAAACATTGGTATAAAAAAGGGTCACACAGTTTAATCCAAAAAATCAATCACAATGATGACAAACTAATAAAACCCGCACGCTCAAAATGTTAGTACTGTATTTATTGAGTATAAGTTAATATACTAGTACAAAGTTGGCACCACTTTAAAGTCTACACAAGAAAATATAATTATGAATTTGAATGCAACATAGTAGTACAACTAAATTTATATCAACTATAATAACGAATAATAGGAAAAACTCACTTCAAACCTTATTGCAAGTGCCTTACATTTATTCACAAAGCTAAGATATTTTAAGGTGCATTCGCATAAAGTATCATCACATGAATTAACATTGAAGTTGAACCAAAATTTTCATATATGTAGAAAATAATATAAAATTCCTCAAAAGGTAGCTTGAAGAGAATATTTGATATACTACAAACATTGACAACTTTTTCTTCATGTATTTTAATTAGTCATTCAAAAAGAAAAATTATATTCATGAATCATCTCCACCTAATCTCCTTATATTTTCTCAAGCATATCAAGTATAGCTTCAGGATGAAGATTTCTATAGTTAATCATAATGACAAAGAGAGTTTATCGAATTAAATTGTGTGTATTGAAACGTCCCTACATTTCAAGTGGACACTTCGCCAATCATCAGGGGAACAAAATGAAAAGCTCAAAGTAGTATTGAAGAGATTGAGCAAAAGCTAATAATAAATAAGGAAAGGATTTTGTGCATGTATTAATGAAAATAATTATGCACATTTGATATAGTGAGATGTTGTGTTGATCTAAAAGACAAATTGAAAAGTTAAAATTTGAATGGTATTATCTAATTTGCATAAAGTATCATCACATAAATTAAGATTGAACTTGAAGTGAAATTTCATATATGCAGTAAATAATATAAAATTCCTCAAAAAGTAGCTTGAAGAGTATTTATTATAAGACAAACATTGAAAAATGTTTCTTCGTGTATACTAAAAGTCATTCAAAAAGCAAAGTTACATTCATGTATCATGTCCACCTAATATCCTTATATCCGCTCAAGAAAATCAAGTACAGCTTGTACACCACATTTATTTATCTTTGTCTTCTTGCAATATTCTTTCTTTGGCATCCATGCCCAAACTATGGTATTAATTGGAATAGACCCAAGTTCTATGTCATCAGGATTTGGTACCCAATAATATTCTAAAACTTTTCCCTTGTATTTCCCTGAGCTAGGCTGCCACCAATTAATCTTTACATGAAGGGTCTCACTGTCATCATCCTGGAAGATATCTGAGGTGGCTTTTGCCATCCAAATCATCTCTCCTTCATCCTCATTTCCTGATCTAACAAGCAACATCTTTCCTTTCTCAACATCAATTCTAGGATTGAATGTTGGCTTTGGCTTGTTGCACTTGGGTCCAACATATACCGGTTCATCTGTCACATTATCAAAATCCCCATCCATAATACTTGATATTGCATGGAGTGCATTACCATCAACGTTAACATTTTGCCTCGTCTTTGGCCAAAAATCATCAGAAGAAGAATCACTTTCATCCAAGGGTGTATGGTCATTGTAGATTCCATCTAATGCATCAAGAACTCTTTTCCAATAATCTAGTTTTTCATTCCATTCCTCTGTAACAATTGGTGAATTCTCATTGCCAATAGTCTCTTTCCACATTTTTATGTATGATGTTATTCCTTCCTTTAGTTATTTTAAATATGCATCATTGTCTTTGGGATGTAAGAAAGATGTCTTCCTTGTGGGCAATATAAGTCGGCCTTCATCATCTATATTCCACAACTCCACTGGTTCTGACCACTCAATGTCTCTGATGGATTCTTTATACCTCATAACTGGAACATCATTAAGTACAAGGAATTGGAAGTACTGGACATTAAGATGTCCAACTGGTGCATTTTTTCCCTCCTTGATGTACCCATTAAGAAAATTTTTGAAGTCATACACTTTGTCAATATGTTTAGGTGGAAACACCCTTTTTTCTTCTATTGTGCGATATGTACCCATCATCTCAGGTAAAGAATATATATTTTTACTTTCAAGTCGGAAGACATTCTTTCGTAGGTTCCATCTATGTCTTCATGGATGAGCCCCACAAGCAAGAACCCAACCTCAATAGTGATGAAGACACCAAGTGCAGTTAATAGTGATAGACACATGAAAACATAACGATTCTTATTATCACTAGTTGCATTGTCCAACTGTAACAACAAATGTGGAGAAAGAGGTTTAAAATAAAGATTTTGATTTTTTGAGATTCCATTTAAAGATAGGAAAGCATCCTTGTACACTCTACATTTTGAGTAAATAGAGTTTTGAAGTAATGCATTTGAAAGTGTGTTTCTTGAACTTCCACTCTCATAAAGCACATCACCATACATATCAAGGTGTGGGTCTTCAAGGTCCCTCAAGAACTTTGCAAGAGATGTAATGGTAAATTGTGATCCCATGTGTACAAATGGTAGGGAAAAAGGACCAAAACTTCTTGTGCTATGCCCATGTGTTAGCATACCTGTCAACGACAAACCCAAGTTTGTTCCTACAACAGATTTTGATTTGACACGTAATCTTGGGATTGAAGTCTTTGTTTTGTCCATTTTATCATGGATAATGCTCAAGTATTCCTTTGGATACCGCTCTGACATAATTCTGTGGGCATAGTAGCAATATATTCCACACATAACAATCTTGTTATGTTTCTTCAGTCTAGCTCATGCCTTTTCTTCCAGCTCTTTTGTAGTCGCTATCTTCAGCTATGCTTTCAACACGATACATTCACTACATTTACTAAAGTTAGTATTCTTTGAGAATGCCACATCTGGAAAATGAGTATTCCAAATCTTGCTCATTGTTGGTTGTGATATTGATGGAAAATTTAGCTCTTGAAGAGCCTCGTTGATCTCTTTTAACAAAGAACTTTGGGTGTAGGTTAATGGCAGCAATCTTAAAGGAGTAGATGTTCCATATTCTTCAACTTGTCATGTTTGGTTCGGTGAAAAGTCTAAATTATCCATTACAATTTTGTGCAATATCTCTATGGCTGCCACAGTATGTGCACATGGTTTGCATTTGTTGGTGTTACCATGAATTCCTTTGACATATCCTTGTTGGAAATTATGTTGGTAAGTATAGAAGGTGCTTTGAGGAATATTATGTATCTTGTACCATGCTTTATTACAAATAATATCTCCATTAAACCTCATGTCCTTTACTTTCCTAATAGTAGGAGGTAGGCCATGGCCATGGCTCCTTGACATGATTGTGTTGGAAAGGAGTGAATTCAAGACAAATTCCCTAATGTCATTTTTTTAAAAGAGTTTCATACCCCTTCTAGTAGTTGTAATAGCTTTTCTATCCACATGTTGAAGACAATCTTGTTTGCAACATTCATTCATTGCCAAAAGTCAGATTTCTTTCTCTTCATCTCTTTGTATTTGAAAGTTTCCAACTTTTTTTGTAGCCACAACTCATTTAATCCTTTTATATGGCCTCGTTGCGTGCATAAAAATTGAGACTGGATCTTTTTCATTATAAAGATCATCATCCCATGTGTTTAAGGGACTTGTGCCCTTTATAAGATCCCATACCGCCATTTCCTTGGGTGCCTCCTTGAAATTTTCATTCACCCTTAAAATCTCACCTTCATTGTCCACCAACTTATTTATTAGCCATCTAACCAAACAATGTATAGACTTGTCCCCAATCCTACATCTTTCACAATTTCTATCTATGTCTTCCACAAAAACATCGAATTCCTTTTCACCTAACATTTCACCCTCAACCATGTCATCCTCACGGACATTAACTATGATCCCTTTGGAAATGTGCATGCTTGTTCCTGTGCATTCATGTGTAAGAGAAACCTTTTTACATGTGGATGTAAGCCTATCTTAGGGAGTATTTACTGAATGATCATGACAATGAGGTTCCAAATCTGATTCTGGCCAAATCTCATAAGATCCCAATCCACCCCCTAGTGTATTCTCAAATCCTGTTGAATGTGGCAAAAGAGCATCATGTTTTAACACTTTCTCAAGGTTAACCACTATGGATCCCTTTTTCACCATATTGCCATGCACCTTATGACCAATATCTGTATTGAATATGGAGCCTTCACCCACCTTCAATCCACATTGCAAAAGATCTACCTTGTCTCCAATAAAAAATACAGAAGAGACATTTGCACCTACACAGCAAATTAAACAAACTTAGTATTTGCTCAAAAAAAACAAGCAATGTACTATGAAAAACACTTAACATGTGCTTCAAGATTTTAATTTACCTTTGTTATGTCTCAAATATATGATCTTCCATGGATGTAAGTCCCCTTCATCAACATTTTCCACAATCAAATGTGGTTCATTGACATCAATTATCAAAACCATAACATATCCTACATTAAGCCTTTGTCCACCATAATGAGTTGTAGTCTCTATAGATTCAACCCTTCCTAGTCCAACAACTTGACCATTAATTAGGAGGTCAACATAGTCTCCTCTTGTCAAAATTATATTTTCCATTGTAACTCCTACCAATTTCTGCAACACATTTGAATTGTAGTTTGTAATTAAGGTTAAGCCATATGAAGTGTATGTTCAAAAAACTAATATAGTTGCAATAATTCAAAACAATAGGGTAGCCCTTTTGTATGCCACGAAACATTGTTACCCTACATCTTGTGCATGCTAGCAAAAAGGAATTTATATATAAATTACACAAAATATATATGAAGAGATAACGATAAGAGATCCAAGAATTATTAGAGAATGATAGATATCAACTCCAATAAAACCACCAAATTCCTATTTGACTTTGTACATGGGACTTATATTATTGATGTATGTGTATGAATGTGTTGGAAATCTAGCTAGAGTTAGCTTCCATTCTTAAAATGTTGCACGTTGAATGAAAGTTAATGTGTGTTAATTTTAATAATGTATTTTTTCATCTAATTAAATCACATTGTCATCAATCACATTACACCATGATAGAAATCTAGCTATGTTAGTTTTCATAATGTAGTTTTTCATCTAACAAAATCACATTGTCATCAATCACATTACACCATGATGGAAATCTAGCTGTGTTAGTTTTCATAATGTAGTTTTTCATTTAACAAAATCACATTTTCATCAATCACGTTACACCATGATGGAAATCTAGCTATAGTTAGCTTTCATTCATAAAACATTGCATGGTGACTAAAAGCTAATTTGTGTTAGTTTTAATATGGTAGTTTTCTATCTAACACAACCACATTGTTATCAAATACATTACACCATAATGAAAATATAATGGAATTAGCTTCTTTCTAACAACATGGCATGGTAAGTGAAACCTAACATGCGATTGTTTTCATAAGGAAGTTTTCCATCTAACACAACTACATTGTCATCAATCACATTGCACTACGATGAAAATCTAGTTGAAGTTAGTTTTCATTCTTAAAACATTGCACGGTTAGTGAAATCTAAAGTGTGTTACTTTCCATAAGGTAGTTTTTCATCTGACACAACCACATTGTCATCAATTAGTTTTACATCTGACACAACCATATTGTCATCAATTACATAGCACCATGATGGAAATCTAGTTACAGTTAACTTTTATTCTTAAAACATTGCACCATGAGTAAAAGGTAATGTGTGTTAGTTTTTCAAATTTCAGTTTTAAATCTAACACAACCACATTGTCATCAATCACATTGCACCATGATGAAAATGTAGCTGGAGTTGGCTTTCATTCTTAAAACATTGCATGATGAATGAAAGTTAATGTGTGTTAGTTTTCTATCTAAAAAAACCACATTGTCATCAAATATATCACACCATGATGGAAATATAGCTGGAGTTATCTTTCATTTTAACAACATGTCATGATGAGAGAAAGCTAATGTGTGTTAGCTTTCATAAGGTAGTTTTTCATTTACCACAACCACATTGTCATCAATCACATTGTACCACAATGGATATCTAGTTGGAATTAGCTTTTGTCCTTAACTCATTGCACGGTGAGTGAAATCTAATGTGTGTTAGCTTTCATAATGTAGTTTTCTATCTAACACAACCACATTGTCATCAATCACAATTCACCATGATGGAAATCTAGTTGGAGTTAGCTTTTGTTCTTAAGACATTGCACGATGAGTAAAATATAATGTGTGTTAGCTGTCATAAATTAGTTTTCCATCTAACACGGTCATATTGTCCTCAAATACATTACACCATGATGGAAATATAGTTGGATTTATCTTTCATTCTAACAACATGGCATGATGAGTGAAAGCAAATGTGTGTTAGTTCATTGCACCCTGATGGAAAGCTAGCTGGAGTTGGCTTTTGTTCTTAAAACATTGCATGGTTGAGTGAAAGTTAATGTGTGTTAGTTTTCGAAATGTAGCTTTCTATCTAAAACAATCACATTGTCATCAAATACATAACATGATGATGGAAATCTAGCTATAATTAGCTTTCCTTTTATCGATGTGTTAGCTTTCATTCTTAAAGCATTGTATGGTGAATGAAAGCCTAATGTGTGTTAGCTCATTGCACCAAGATGGAAATCTAGTTAGTGTTAGCTTTTATTTTTAAAACATTGCACGGTGAGTGAAAGTTAATGCGTGTTAGAATTCATAAGGTAATTTTATATATAAAAGAGTCACATTGTCATCAAATACATAACACCATGACGAAAATCTAGCTGAAGTTAGCTTTAGTCCTTAAATCATTGCATGATGATTGAAATCTAATGTGTTAGCTTTCATAATGTAGTTTCCATCTAACACAACCAGGTTGTCATCAATAACAATGCACCATGATGGAAATCTAGTTGTTGTTAACTTTCATAAGTTAGTTTTCCATCTAACACAACCACATTGTCATCAAATACATTACACCATGATGGAAATCTAGTTGGAGTTAGCTTTGCTCCTAACAACATAGCCGGATTAGTTTTCTATCTAACACAATCACATTGTCACATTGCACCATGATGGAAATCTAGCTGGAGTTAGCTTTCGACCTTAATCGTTGCATGGTGAGTGAAATATAATGTGTGTTCGCTTTCATAATGTAGTTTTCCATTTAACACAGCCAAATTGTCATCAATCAAAATGCACTATGTTGAAAATCTTTCTAGAGTTAGCTTTTGTTCTTAAAACATTGCACGTTGAATAATAGTTAATGTGCGTTAACTTTCGTAAGGTAGTTTTTCATCTAACACAGCCACATTGTCATCAAATACATTACATCATGATGCAAATCTACCTGGAGTTAGATTTCCTTCTAACAACATAGCACGATGAAGCTTTCCTTCTAACAACATAGCACGATGAGTAAAAGCTAATGTGTGTTAGCTTCCATAAGGTAGTTTTTCATGTAACACAACCACATCGTCATCGATCTCATTGCTCTGTGATGGAATTATAGCTGGAGTTACCTTTTGTCCTTAAATCATTGCACGATGAGTGAAACATAATCTGTGTTAGCTTTCCTAATGTAGTTTTTCATCTAGTACAATCACATTGTCATCAATCATAATGCACCATGATTAAAATGTAGCTAGAGTTAGCTTTCATTTTTAAAACATTGCACGATGAGTAAAGATGATGTATATTAGCTTGGATTAAATAGTTTTTCATCTAACACAACCACATTGTCATCAAATACATTACACCATGATGGAAATCTAGCTGGAGTTAGCTTTTATTTTAACAACATGGAACGATGAGTGAATGCTAATATGTGTTACCTTTCATAAGGTAGTTTTCCATGTAACACAACCGCATTGTCATCAAACACATTGCACCGTGTTGGAAATCTAACTGGAGTTAACTTTCGTCCTTAAATCATTACACAGTGAGAGAAATCTAATGTGTGTTAGCATTCATAATGTAGTTTTTCATCTAGCACAACCACATTGTCATCAATCACAATGCACCAAGATGAAAATCTAGCTAGAGTTAGTTTTCTTTCTTAAAACATTGCACGGTGAGTAAGCTAATTTATGTTAGCTTTCATAAGGTAGTTTTCCATCTAGCACAGCCACATTGTTACCACATACAATATATCATGACGAAAATCTAGTTAGAGCTAGTTTTCCTTTTAACAACATGACACTATAAGGGAAAGCTTATTAGTTTTCCATCTAGCACAACCACATTGTTATCACATACAATACATCATGATGAAAATCTAGATAGAGCTAGTTTTCCTTCTAACAACATGGCACTATAAGGAAAAGCTTATGCATGTTAGCTCATTACAACATGACGAAAATCTAGCTGGAATTAGATTTTTTTTAACATGGTACAATGAGTTATAGCCAATGTGTATTAGCTTTCATAGTTTTCCATGTAATACAACCCCATTTTCATCAATCACATTTCGTTGTGTTGGAAATCTAACTGAAGTTAGCTTTCATCCTTAAATCGTTGCACGATGAGTGAAATCTAATGTGTGTAAGCTTTCATAGTGTAGTTTTCTATATAACAAAGTCACATTGTCATAAATCACAATGCATCATGATAAAAATCTAGTTGAGGTTAGCTTTCATTCTTAAAACATTGCACAGTGAGTAAAGGATAATGTTTGTTAGCTTTCATTAGGTAGTTTTTAATCTAACACTACCTCATTGTCTCATTACACCATGATGGAAATATAGCTGGAGTTAGCTTTCAACTTTAAATCATTATACAATGAGTGAAATCTAATATGTGTTACATTTCATAATGTATTTTTTCATTTAGCACAACCACATTGTCATCAATCAAAGTGCACCATTTTGGAAATCTAGCTAGAGTTAGTTTTCGTTCTTAAAACATTGCACGGTGAGTAATAGCTAATGTGTGTTAGCTTTTGTAAAGTAGTTTCCATCTAACACAGCCACATTGTCATCAAATACATTACACCATAATGCAAATATAGCTGGAGTTAGATTTTCTTCTAACATGGCATGGTGAGTGAAAGATAATGTGTGTTAGCTTTCATAAGGTAGTTTTCCATCTAACACAACACATCGTCATTGATCACATTGCACTGTAATGGAAATCTAGTTGGAGTTAGCTTTCATCCTTAAATCATTGCACAGTGAGTGAAATCTAATGTGTTAGCTTTCATAATGTAGTTTTCCATCCAGCACAACCACATTATCATAAATCACAATGCACTATGATGGAAATCTAGCTAGAGTTAACTTTCATTCTTAAAACATTGCATGGTCAATAAAACTAACGTATGTTAGCTTTCATAAGGTAATTTTTTATCTAACACAACCACATTGTTATCAAATACATTACACCATGATGGAAATCTAGTTGTCCTTCTAACAACATGGCACTATAAGGGAAAACTTATGTGTGTTAGCTCATTACACCATGATGGAAATCTAGCTGGAGTTAGATTTCCTTTAAACAACATGGCATAATGAGTGAAAGCTAATGTGTGTTAGCTTTCATAAGGTAGTTTTCCATTTAACACAACCACATTGTCATCAAGCACATTGCATCGTGTTGGAATTCCAGCTGGAGTTAGCTTTCATCCTTAAATTTTTGCATGGTGAGTGAAATCTAATGTGTGTAAGCTTTTATAGTGTATTTTGTCATCTAGCACAACCACATTATCATCAATCACAATGCACCATGATGGAAATCTAGCTAGAGTTAGCTTTCATTCTTAAAACATTTCACGGTAAGTAAAGCTAATATCTATTAGCCTTCATAATGTAGTTTTTCATCTAACACAACCACATTGTCATCAAATACATTACACCATGATGAAAATCTAGTTGGTGTTAGCTTTCCTTCTAACAACATGGGACTATAAAGGAAAGCTTATGTGTGTTAGCTCATTACACCATGATGAAAATCTAGCTGGAGTTAGCTTTATTTTAACAACATGGCACGATAAGTGAAAGATAATGTGTATTAGCTTTCATAAGGTAGTTTTCCATCTAACACAACCACATTGTCACATTGCACCATAATGGAAATCTAGCTGGAGTTAGCTTTCAAGATTAAATTTTTACACGGTGAGTGAAATCTAATGTGTGTTTACTTTCATAATGTAGTTTTCTATTTAACACAACCACACTGTCATCAATCAAAATGCACAATTTTGGAAATCTAACTAGAGTTATCTTTCGTTCTTAAAACGTTGCATGGTGAGTAATAACTAATGTATGTTAGCTTTTGTAAGGTAGTTTTCCATCTAACATAGCAACATTGTCATCAAATACATTACACCATGATGCAAGCACCATTTTACTTCATTGCATCCTATTCACCCTCCTTAAGTGTCTTTCTCTCTTTCATGAAAATGAATAGACAAAGCATAATGAATATGTTGACTGCCAACTTTTTTTTACCATCCACCAATTGAAAGAAACCCTGATCTTTGGCACTTATAAATCATCTTATTGCACTTCTTGTCAGCAATTAAAATTTGATGATTATTGAAGGAAAACATTGAACTGTGGGCTATTCTTAATTATGCAACTAACAGAAAATAATTTTTTCTGTGAACCAGGGACATCGTCATAAATAACAACCTCTTACCTCTCATCTGAACTTTCCCACTTCTCAACTCTGCATTTTCTCCACCACTCGAATACAGAATTAAATTTGGATTTGTCCTCAACAAAATCAATATACCAATCTTTCTGATTAGTGAAATGTTGTGAGAAACTTGAATTGAGGATAACACTCCTACTCTCCACCACTTGGCATAGGCTGAATTGACAGCTAATCAGCTAGCTGTTGGAATGACCTTTTAGTTATTACACAAATGTTGATGAAGTCCAGTTGTTCGACAAACTCACATCTTATCCTTTTATTTAAAAGTACATGCTTATTTTGTGATAAAAGTTTGGTGACAATTGGAATTATTCTTTAGTGATTACGGGTGTGCCAATGGGATGCTAGTTAGCGTCTCTTGATACAATTTCTCATGTCAATAGCTCTCCTGGATTTACCCAACCAAGTGTTCCTGCTTGTCATTTTTCAAGATTTCCAACCAAGAAATTTAAAGTATTCTTGTATGATATCTATTTTCTCCCCAAGATATTTTACTCTTTAGGTCCATCCTTTGGAGGCATTTGTATTAGATCACTATGGATCAGAATTCCATTAGATAGTAGAATTTTATGCCCACACTCCTCAGAGATCATTTACCGGTAATGCTAGGCTTTCTGGTAAGTAGCTCATTTTTTTGATGAATTTGTACCCAACCTCCATAGTTTACCCTCAGCCTTACTAATTGCTTCAATGCTGCCAGGTTATTCTGTAATATCCTAATTCTTGTCTCTTGTCCAACCGCCTTTGCTCATACTTTTCTTGATGAGTCCAACACTTGTAGTTTTATCTAGGTCTAAGCTACTATTTCAATGCTTCTAGGTTATTTGGAAAGATTCTAATTGTTGCCTCTTATCTGGCAGCCTCTGTTTTCCCATAACACATTGTTCAGGGAGTCATCCAATGCCTTAAAGGAATAGCAATTTTTAAAATTTAATTAGCAATCTCTTTTGGGAGCTTTTTTATCATAGTCCTCATATTTGTAGCATTTAATATCCAATATCAATTGTTTTTCAGGTACCTTATTAGTGAGGGGGACTTGTTAAACAATTTTTAATCCTTGGTGATGGGTTAGCGTTTGAACCTGTGATAATATCATGAATTCAACGTAAATGAACTCAAGTGTTCTTACCTGTACATTAACCATTTGTTGGACTACCTTTCTAGTGTTGCAGCAACTGCTAGCTTCCTGAGACTCATGAAGAGTTGAAATTTGGTCCAAAGGGCACAAAGCTGGATTCCCACATAGATACCAGGACTGTTAAACTAAATTCTGACACTAATACTTTGTCAGGAATATATTAAACTTATAAACCTCCATAATTCAGTGTGGCTATGGATTTCAATAGTCCTCACAAACTAAATTCCAACTCAGCAATACCAGCAGGATCATATGGACACTCAATTAATTTACATCCGCAGACAAATACGTCAGTTTTAGTGGCAGTTGTATCATCATCAAGTGCTACTTCTGTGAGGTATGCTCCTGTGCATACATCTTCAGGTCAAAATATTCCAACTATGGCACAATCTAGTGGAACATTGGATCTATCAAAACCTTTCACTCGGGATGAAGAAACTAGCCTCATTTCATTGGAGGCTCTGCAAATGAAATCTTCTTGTTCAACATCATCTGCTACTGAGAGAATTTATGGTTCAACTCCTTTAGCTGTTTTAGTGGCTATTAGTGGAGACGTATTTGGTTCACAATTCACTACTGTGACTAAACTTTCAGCTATAAAGAATTCTGATGCTGTAGTTAAGAATTTTCCAATGAACATGCCTAGCCCAGAAACAGTTGTTCCTAATGAAAATATTATTTTAACTTATGTTTCCGCCCCTGGCCTGGAACAAAATAACTCTTTTCAGGAAAAGAAGAATAGTGAATGTGTGAAGTTAACAGGTCATGTAACAATGGAAAATATGAGAAAGATAACTAAATTCAAGTAGAGAAATAAAAAACAGCAGCTGTAGCAACATGCACCATCAACTGCTACCCTGCATCCAAGCCCTAAGGCACATTTCGAATCTAAAGGGGAGGGTGTCTTAGAGAAATTGCTTAGTGAACTTGGTCATTGTAATGGGAAGGTAGATAAATCTTTGTCCGATCACATTTCATTACCTATGTCAATGGCTACTTCAATTTTATCCCCACAGAGGGCACAAAACCCTAAGTTGCAGTGCACATAAGTCTTCATCTACAATAGCTAAAGTTGATGACATGAATGTCTCCTCAGGGGCTACTGCTGAGCTGGTCAGAAAGGATTTAGGAAATATTGTACCATTTCCATTGTTGAAGCATGGTTCTGTAGTCTGTTCATCCAATTTAATTAGTGATTCATTAAGGACATGAAAAATATGCATAGAAAAACAGACATCAGTACAGAAAGCAAATCACATGGAAATTCCATCCTTGCAGAAAATTGGCACTTCAAAACCTATGAGTGAGATCTCAGGTAAGGATACATGCATGGGGATATCTGTATCGGTTGTAGATTCAAGGACTGCAACTGAATTTGCCAGTCAGGGTGAGCCTTTATACTTGAATTCAGTGGGCCCTCTATTTAATGGGGAGGGCACCCTGGAAGTATCCCAAAATGAATATGGCATTAATGATTTGGATGATAAGAAATATTTTTCCAGTCACATGCCACCTACGCCAATGAATGGCCAACTCCATCTGATCCCCTATTTCATTTAGCCTGACCTAACTTGCGGAGCCTTACATTTGATGACGAGAGAATAGCCAATTGCATGTTAAAGTTGTATGTTATTGATAGATTGATAGGGTATGACTAGAATGATACAAAATTTTGACTTCTACTATTAATATGATCATGATTCTGCTAAAACATTTTTTCTTTTTTATTAATACTTCAAAGAAGAGCTTAAAAAACACTTATTGCAGTCCAGATGAGTACATTCTGTTGTTACAAAGGGATTAGGAAAGTGCAGTTCAAGTGACTTTTGAGCATAACTGAAATAAGTTTAGGACTACCAAATAGATAAGAAACTGACTTATAAAACTCACATCATTTAGTTGGTAGCAAACTTAAATGACACAAGGCCTGAACAACACAAAGTATTTAGCTTGTCAACCATATAAAGTAGCCAGTAGTTGAAGCATTATTCGCAGGTGCATCAGTCTTTTAGAAATCTGCACCCAATTTTATCTTCCAAAGGCACCTTCTACAATTAAAGTTAACAACAATGTAAAGTTGTCAAGATATCTTGTACTTGGGTAGAACACGGTGACACCTTTTAAATGCCATACATGCTTCTATGAATTGATGACAGGAAATTCCTGGATATCCTCCTTACTTCAGCATCCTTCCCTTCATGTCAGCTGTTAATGAACGACTTTACAAAATTCTCTTTAGTCAATCCATCCTTAGTTTTTTTATTTCAATGTAGCCTGACAAATGGAAAATCTTCTGTAGCAGCACTGTTGTCAGGAAAATTAGCCACATCATTCTATGACCCATCTCCTTCAAACATGACTAATTAATGAAAAGCTCCAAACTCTATTGCAACTATTCCAATAGATCTTTGGTTTTCTCTGCCATGGTAGTCTTACATCAAATAACTTTGGGAAATGTCATGCCTAGATACAGGTTGCTCTAATTAAAAATATGAATTTCAAATCTACCAACTCCAAGGTCTAGTTAAAGGCTATTGAAGTGATCCAGTGTGGATGATTGATAAATTTCAAATATTAGACATGCACGATGCTGCTTCGATGGCAGGGAGCCCATAAGGAATTCATTCAAATTAAAAATTCTAGGATTTAATATCAATCATTGCTTCAACCTAATAAATGATGCCAATCATGCCAAGATGATGCTGAACAATGGATGAATCAAGAAGCACCCATACCATGTCAGTGGTCAATTTCGATTAATTTACACTCCTATCAGGTGGTCACATTGCCTCTTGCCACCTGATAGAAGAGTGACAACTAATTGAATGTAACCAACCTTGGTCTCTCATGGGTGATCTTTAATTGTGTTATGAGAGATCGCTGAGAGATTTCAATCTGTAGTATTCTCCAGTATTAACCTTCGTTATAACTATTCTCAGATCTGTAGAAGTAGAAAGCAAGAAAGTGGAGTGACATGTATGACAAAGTAGATCTCATACCTAGAGGAGTTAAATTATAGAAGACTTAAAAGGACACCAAAAGAGAATATATAGAAGTAGGGAGGGACAAATGAGATTCAGGAAATAAGGACAAAAGGTACCAAACTCAGAGCTCAATGGAACTTAATAAAACTGAACCTCTTGACTTGTATATCACATCTCCTTATAGAGGTGTGTTGAAGTGGAGATCCCAAGTATGTATGTTGCCTATGTAATACGTTGTCTCCTAAGTTTTGATCTTCTATCAATACTCAAGACAATGGAATTTCCATGAATCTTTAAAAGGTGGAAGTCAGAGAGTACATTTACAACTGTCCATATCACCCCTTAAAAGGATGTTATTTCATTTGTTTTGTGGGTGATCCTTTTGGTATTTGCTTTATTGGGCCTCACAGTTCCAACAGATCTAGTTTTAATGTCAATTGGTTATCATCCCATTCTTTGCAGCATGTCTCCATAACAATGTAAGGCGTTCGAGTAAGGCACAACCATCCTCATCAACAAGAACCAAGTTTACCTCTCATGTGGCCATCTGGAAATGCTGGAAGGTATATGCCTGACTTGCAGCTAAATTCTTCACATTCCAGAAGACTATTTTCAGGTGATCTATCTGCAGACACAGTCCCAGCAGGTGTAAGCACTAGTGCCCAACTACGCCAGTCCAGTATGTTTCATGTGCCAGCTACTGGTATACAGAGGAGTTTTCATTCAATTGGATGGAATGAAAGTTCTATGCCTAGACTTGGCAATGCTTCCAGCTGTAATGCTAGTGTAAGGGAGCTCTCATCTTCTCATAAAGAAGAAGCTACTTAAATAAACATGATGATGGGTATTCCTAGCAATACCTGGTTTGCTACAGGTTTAGAGAACAGAGCAACCAACCATGAATCTGGAAGCTGGGTTCCAATGAACTGAAATTCAAATGGACCTGGGGAAATTGCTTCTTCAATGCTACATCCACTACCAAGTATGCCTTGGGGTTCACAACATGTTCCTTTCACACAAGCACCTAGGAGGAGTGGTGGTGCTACTCAACAACAGGGATTAACATCCTCTGTTTCCAGGCCTGCACAAGGCAGACATTTTCATCCTTCGTGATCTACTCATTCCTCTTAATCGTCAGATATGCCTGTGCCACCAGTCACTGGTTTGCAGCTCCCACAATATGTTCGATCAACATTATTGATGGAATGCCATGGTGATGGAATGGTAGGTGTTCCTTTTGGGTCACTACAAGCAATTTCTTCTGAGGGTGGTGGGAAAAACAGACTAATGACTGAGGTTTG
Organism: Pseudotsuga menziesii; assembly: GCA_001517045.1. NCBI lineage: Eukaryota > Viridiplantae > Streptophyta > Pinopsida > Pinales > Pinaceae > Pseudotsuga > Pseudotsuga menziesii. The sequence continues at coordinate 152,607 of LPNX010557417.1, forward strand.
TATCCTACCAAGAGTTTTGAAGGAAGCTTTGCTTTATAGGCAATAACTAGCATATATGGACGACATTTTTTATGTATTTACTTGTCTATGAGGTGGTTATAATTTCAGTTTTGGCTCTTGATGAAAGATCTATTGCTAGATATCCTTGCTTGTTAAAGCATCCTGGGTAGTAGTGTGTGCAGAGCAAGTTGGACAAGTGTCTTAATGAATCTCATCAGCTTTGTCCCAAACTTCGAGAGACTTTGCATCTATCTTAAAGTAACTTAGCTGTATTCTGGACTGTTGCCTTCGGTCTAAATATTGTGATATCAACCAAATGACATAGAATATTTTCCCTGTCAAAATTTGCATTCTGAAAATGAGCCTCCGATGTTGACTATCCCATCTTTCCCAAAAAATGATCCCTTTTCATTGAATCCAATGATGGAGAATTGTGTATTCAACATCAGTTCATGCCGAGAAATCTCTGCTAACTTTGCAGTGATGTATAGCATGGTTATTGGGTTTTTCTTTGTAGCAAATCATGCAACAACCATCTATAAGGGGACGCCTTACATTATTATGGTCGAGAAGATTGGAAATGGATCACATGTAAGGATAGGGGTAGGTGCTACAATGGCTAATAATAATTTTGTTTTTGTTCTAGAAGAGTTAATTTAGTGCTTTCAAGGTATTGGTAAATTCACGTTGAATCAATTTGGGAACCCTATTACCACTTCAATATGGAAATAAGGATGGCTATCAACTAAAGACTTAGGTTTGTTGGTGGATTATGATCACTCTTGGGAAAATTTTGTATCAAAAATGCAGAGAGTGTATATCAGACTTGGTGATTTTGTTGATGAACTAGTATGGGTTCAAAACAAAGTTGGTGGTAGTTATAATCCAAAACAAGGATATATATCCTTTGAAGGGGATGAAATACAAGTAGCAGGTATGTGGTTCTCTATATTATGGAAGAACAAAGCCCCTAAAAAACTAAACTTCTAATGTGGCTAGCTTTACATCATACAATTCTTACTTTGAAATTTCTACAAAAAAAAAGGGTTGGGCCAAACATTTGTCTACGTTGTAGATCTGATGCCAAGACTTGCACTACTCATCTTTTCATAAAATTTCCATTCACTAAACATGTGTGGAAAGATATGGAAGACAACCTTGGGAAGCATGCTATCTGGAATGAAGCTTCTATTGAAGGTCGTCTCAAAATTTGGTTTGTCAGATTAAAACTAAAAAGTCTAAGAGTTACACCTTTCCTTGTTATATGGGAAATTTGGATTTCCATAAATTCCATTCTTTTTTAATATTGAAGCATTCCTACTTTCCAAATCTCTACTCAAGTTAACAAACTACTTCATCATTGTAACGCTCTACTTGTTAACAAACTACCTTTTGTAACTCTTGCCTATATGGTATCAAATTATCAATGCCAACATGGCTCTAATATGTACATGGATCATACCTCAGTCCTTTGGAAGGTTGATGGTCCCCATCAAATTACCTTTACGACTGGATTTGGATTTCCTTGGTATTTTTGGACTGTTTTATAACTCAGCTTGCAAAATTTGGAATCAGTTCTTCTACAACATGTATAAGAGGATATTCCTCATAATGTCAAACCATTGAAAATCTCTAAGACTAGTATATCACTTAACCAATGACATCAACAATGGATCTATTGGGATATTGAGCATGCAACCACAATTCCTGAGAATTCCCTAAATATTTTGACACAAAAATAGTCTGCATTATAGAGGTGTGAAAAATGAAGTTGAATATGTCTTTTCCAAAGTTCATAATAGAGGTATGTTATAGACTTGAAGAAGTTTAAAGCCGACAGTCAAAGGCTTATAGATTGTCTTTATTTTTATGGTGTTTCCTATTTGTCTCTTAGCTACGTGACATGTAAGAGAAGCTATTGTCATAGCTATGGGATCCATGTCAAATTTAGTAATGACTGGAATCACCACCTTTGGCCCATTTGTAGGGGTAGAAGAGTTTTCATGTGAAGAAACATCTAAATGAGTTCTAGATTCGACATCAAACTAAATAGGATTTTAAGTCATAGACTTGGTACCAACAACATGAAAATAAGAATCTTTGTGTGAGGAACATTCTCCACTTTATGTAAATGAATTTATTTCAAAGAAATCAAAACTGCTAAAGAATGCCTTGAAACACCTACCAATACATATTACTGTAATGAAGATTCCTAGAAACAAGGCACAACTTGCTTTAGATGTGTCCTGATTTATGCTTGCAAAAGCAACAATAGAGTAGGGGAACTAGAAAGAATGAAATTAGACTAGCAACAAGATTAAAGATTCATTATACAACAGAGAAAACATCCAAGGAAGAAAAATTATTCCATGAGAGAATGACTGTACAAAGCACAATTACATATCATTACACTCTGCCTTGTGCATTGGCTTTTGTTCCAGAAGAGTTAATTTAGTGCTTTCAAGATATTGGTAAATTCACATTGAATCAATTTGGGAACCCTATTACCACGACAATGGTCATGTGAAAGTTGTTTCTACCAGCACTCTCTTTCACCTTGATAGTTTTCCTTTGGTTTTATTACATCAAATTAAATTTGCGATCTTGACTTATTAGTTATTTATCACTTTTAGTCGTCTATAGTGACGTTTTGGGGCTCATCTTGCTCATCTTGGCTGAATCCGTAGAGCTTGCTAATGCTTTGTCAGGCCTTAGTTTATTATCTGATGGAACAACTTCCATTGGTGAGCAAAAACATGGCAAGTCACAAAAAGAGCATGAAATTACAGAATCTCAAAATTACTGAATCATTCCTGAACACTATGCAAATGTTGGTATTTATGGAAGAAATCTAATGGGCATTTTTAGTTACAGATAGTATTATTTATTATACTCGATTATTGTTTAATTTTTATAATGTTTTATATAGCATTAGTTGTTACAGTGTATTATAATTGTGTTTGACAAGAACATTTGGCCTATGAGGCCCATGAATAGAGTCACTTGACATTTAATTTCCTTCATCTGTGGGTCGTCAAGGTAACCAGGATTTTTACCCAGCCTTGGATGCACGTTTTCTACCTAAGCTTGCCCTGCACCTGGGTCATCCTTACAACGAGCATTCAAACTTGCTTCTATGCCACCGCTCGATGGACTGTATTATACTGTAATTATTATTAGTATAAAATTTATTAGTTTATAATTATTAATTGTTAGGTTTGCACTACACATTATTACTATATTGTTTTCCATAATCTGAACTTTATTTGAAAAATATTTTAGTTTTTTTCTCAAAAGGCCCTTTTAACATTCCAAATAGCAACATGGGAAGAAATTGTGGACAAAAGATTGAAGATAAAAATAAAGAAGAGATATTTATTAACCAAACTCCTAATGGATAAGGATGGTAGAAATTAAAAAATTTAGGTCATGAGCACAAACGACAGTGAAAAAAAATGCTGTTACTAGTCATAAAAAAAATTGCAGAGGCAAAATCTGCATCTACTTTTGCACTAAAAAATCAATATAGAAGTTGAGATTGATGAATGGGGCACACTCAAGTTTTCACTCAGCAAAGATAGCACATGAGGATGAGAATATGCAAATTTCTCTAAAGACATGGAAGGAGATTCTCTAACATGGGGAATCGGCTTGTGTGAAGGGAATTCAAACAATCTTTATGCCTTTGATTACTCTGAAATTGAATATATAAACAAGCATATATAAAATGGGACGAACTCTATTAATACGATTCAAATGGAACACATTTTGTCAAAAAATTCCAGATCATCATTGCAAGGGAAAGTCGTGATCCAAAATTACTAAAAAACCTCTACATCTTGAATTTAAATATGGAAATTAGGATCGAGCCACAAATTTTTTTTCTTCTTAATTTTCTGAATATGCTTTTACATTTTCTAACAAACAGATGAGAAAATTAAAGCTTATTGAAAGAAGATAAATATTATTGTCTCATGAATAACTAAAATTTAATTTAAAATTCAAATAATTTGAATTCTATCCCTACAGTTAATCTTTATGATAAGGGAAATTAAAATGACAAACAAGAAATGATACAAAAATTGAATCTCAGAACTATACTCTAGACAGATAATGGAGAATATTCAACAAGACATTCTTGTTCTTGATTCTGTAATAATGAATTCTTGTAGAAGATAATGTTGTCTCTGTACTTATGGAAGTTGTTGATGGAAGAATTAGTTTTCCAGGAATACTTGATTCAACAGTACTTGCGCCATAAATAACAGATTCTGTGATTTCTCCTTCAGCCATTGAAGGGAATACATAAGATTCTTACATTTCAACCCCAAATTACTTTAATAAATTCAAATTTGAACTTGAACCTACATTTTTCACTTTGAAAAAGCAATTACAAGAATACTCCTCTCCTTGGTTGTTGACGATTGCAGAGATAATTTCCAGTTTCTTTGAGGACCAGAATCCTTATCATGATAAACAATTGAACATTTTGTTGACGAAGGAGTATCCACTGTTTCAGCAAGATTGTGAGTCCCTATTTTTTTAATTGGGTGAACCCCTTAGATTGAGTACAAGAGAGGGTCAAAGTTCAAACACCTTTACAATATCAGCTTTTTCATTTGACAACTTATGGCTAAGAAACTCTGCATATTTTGTTTGATAAGATTTAAAGTCATTATTTTAACATAAACAGTTTAATTTTTGCATTAAAAGGGGATGCAACCAAGCTGGACATCGAGACAATACAAAGTTGACCATGTTCAAGTCCAAAAAACATATGCTATGATCTAAGTTTTGACAGCAGAATATAGCCTATAGTGTTCTGTAGCATTGCTTACAACACCAAACAAAGGAGTACCACTAGAGTAAACTCTAAAAAAGACTCCTAGAAATAAGACAAATTTATAGTACATTGACGATTACAAAGTTAAGAAAGCATATATGCTCATGGCATCATCCTAGGTATGATTGGAGGGATCAGATTCATGCTTGTCTACTTTCATGTCGTCCTGCAGCTGATAAACTATTTTTGTCTTCCTTGAAATCCACAGGGAAGGAACCCACTGAAATATTCACATTTGGAGCTGAGGAGAAAGAACCATTACTAAGTGTTATGACCATATCTTTCAATGTTGCACATTCCTCCTCTAAGTCCTAAGTTTGCCTCTTCTATTGAACCAAGATATCCATTATGGGTGCATTCTATGAGACCTTCTGTTGTTCTAATTCACGTGCTTTGGTTGATGGAGAAAATTGAGGTTCTGTTCCCAGTGATAAGATCCTCTTGGCGTCGTAAAAACCTGTGAATTTCTAGTATGTCTATCTGAAAAGAGAGGGTATTATGACGGTCCATATTGCTCAGCAGAAATGGATTTTAATTCCTCTTAAAGACACTCACTCTATTCCTGTACACCAAAAGAAAACTAAATTCTCTGCAACCAAGGAGTTGAGAAGGCTTTACCCTCAAATGCAAGACTCATGTACCCAGAATGTTGAACATACACCAAGCATGGAACTCGCAAACTTGAAATTTTGCAGGTGCAGAGACAAGATTCCTTGTCCCATCTTCCTTTAGCCAAAGACACAGGTGAACATGTTTAGTGACTACAACTGATGTTTTTTGGCCCAGGAAAACCCAGAAGTGTTCACTAGGGTGGTAAGTAATGGAATTATACCCAGGGGACACCCTAAGTGAACAGATGTGGAGGTTATCCCTATTAACTATGCAATCTCACAAATCTTATGACCACTGCCAATTGCATATTCAGTACAATAACTGTAGGCTTCATAAACTACTTTCTCTGCGCAGAATGCTAACCCAGGACTGAGTCTGCAAACCTAGAATTAAATATGGTGGCGATGAATTAAAGGAGGGTACAATGGTGGCGATGAATGAATGTGGCTTTAGCTAGTCTGCAACTTGAGCCTAGGAGGAATTAATGGCCATAATTTTATACCACAGCTTCCTTTTTGTGTTCAATTTAAAAAGGAGACCAAACATTTGGTTGAAAATTAGTGGTCATCCTGGGTTTTTTGTGATTGCTCCAGACCCTTTTGCAATTGCCCATTGTGGCTCTCTCCCACTGGGGTGGACGATGTTTGGTTTTAAAAAGAGTGATTTTGATTCAGTATTTGGTCTTTGGTTCTCAAGTACATGGTATTAAATGAGTGGTATTTGGCATGCTTTTACAGGACAAGGAAGCAATTGTGAACAGAAGCTGGGATGTAGTAGGATTTGTTGGTTCCATCTCATTCAAGCAGTCAGCAAACAGAGAATTCCATAGCACATTTCCATTGCAAACAAGGCTGTTACATGTTGTGCAAACTTGATGATATGAAACAAGTCCTACAACAATGCTTGAATATTTGAAGGGGCCAATGGTACTAGTAAAACTATTGCAATGGATTTATCTAGAGTCTGTAGAAAGTCTCTATTATGTCAATGTATCATTCCCAGGATTTTCTAATGCCTTGCACTTCTCCAGTATATTTTGGGCCTGCTACTATGACTCTTTATTCTGGACACTAAGATGCAAAAGGAGGGGACATTGCTCTTTAGTCCCAAAACATTTCCACTTGAAACTTGAAAGTTGAAATGGCCTCAAGTTGAGATAATTCTCAGAAACCTCTGTTTTCCTTTACTATGAACTAATTCTTGTTTCTCTTCTATGTAGGAATGATTTGGACGAATCTAAGACTTGGGACTTGAGTCTTTGATTTTTCAAAAATTTCATGTTGAATTGGTTCAAGAACCTTCTTTCCTCCATGTTCTAATACTAGTTTTTATTATATAAAGTTTCATGCTTTTGATGGTCATTGGTTAGCATGAGCAAGTGGTTGTTTCACTTTCATGTAAAACTGATTTACACGGGGCTAATATTTGAGAACGATCTCTCAAATATTGGACTGGGAATGATTTCTGCTTTATATTTCAAACTTCTTTAATTATAGACATTATTTAGTAAAAAGGCTTTATTTTCCAGCATAAGTTACACACTAGGGAGAATTTCTCTCTACCTACCATGAGCATTGCAAAAAAAAATGTAATATGATGGACCATCTATTGTGCTAATATAGTAGCCAGACTTTTATTAGTTTTACAGACATGACTTGGGTAGCATTTGAAGAATTTCTGGAGCTATGCTCTAATTTTCTTGAGTAAAATGAACTAATATTATTGATCTTAAATCTATTCTATATGGACAGGTGAATGGAAGTATTTTTCCAGCTTCAGTAATCTCAACGTACTACACACACTTGTGCTTCAGTGGAATTTAAAGTGAACCAAGGGACTATGAATGCAATGGTATCCATGGTCATGTGAAAGTTGTGTCTACCAGCACTCTCATGAACACTAAGTTGTCCAGGTCTGCATCAGGAGAACAATGAAAATAATTCAATTCAATTAACCCCAAAATTCATAGCAATTCAAGTAGAAAAGATACCAATCATTCCAATCAGTTTACAACTTTCTAGCCCTCTAGGGAAACTTCACATCCATAAACCAGATATGAAAAATTTTCTCATACAACAAATATAACAGCAAACACAACAACAATTTATTAATGTACTATTATTTTCAATCTTAGTGTCAAGTCCTTTAACAATTTTTTTTAAGTGTGTCAAATTAGCAAGACAATTAAGAACTGGAAATAACCATCCCAAGAAGATAAAATGTTGCAATCAAATTTACAATAAACACAACATATGGACAGTTGGAAATCTCATATACATATGCTCAATGAAAGAGTTACATAACATAACCTCCTCTCAAGGCTAGGACTAAATCCAACTGCCCAATACACCCTAGCTAGGTTAGTCAATAAACCCTAGCTTACATGCAAGAATCACTCCAACACTATCTCTTGTTAAAATTTTACTTATTCCAGGCATGGGGGGTCCCACTAGGAGGGACCTCAAACAGCATGGACATGGACATAGATCATCAGAGTACGGGGAAAGAAGGCACCATGGGTAAAGAGTCAAAAAAAGGAAAAGGGCCAATGCATAGCCAAAAAAAGAAATCCCTCATTGTAGATGAAGGAGGAAGGATTCAAATCACATTTACAGCATAGGAGGGACCATGCCCTTATAGAAACGTTTGTGGGTATTTGGCCATTGGAGAAAGCTTTGCTCTGGTGGATTAATGTAACATGGAATCCTCTGGAGCACTTCGATCTAGACTTAGGAGCTAAGGACTTCTTTACAGTCATCTTTTTAAACCTGGAAGAAAAGAACAGAATATTTGAGGGAGGCTCATATTTTTTTAATTCCATAGGGCTATTTCTAAAACCATGGAAGGAAAAATTCAACCCGGACAGTGAGGACCTATACTTTTCCCCGATATGGATCAGGCTCTATTCGATCCCATCTGAATACTAGCATGAGAACATCTTGGAGGCATTGCGGAATGACATTGGAGAGTTTGTGAAGATTTTAGATCAGACAAAAAGAATGTGGTACACCTCGTATGCTCCCATATGCATTTACATGAACATTGCGAAGGAGCTACTGAAAGGTATAAACCTGTGTTGGGAGGATGAAGACTGGTATCAATCCATTGATTATGAGCACATCATGTTTTGATGCAAGAGGTGCCATGAACATGGGCATCTGTTCAACGATTGCCCTAAAAATAAGCCCACTACCCAGTAGAAAAGCAAAGACGAGAAGGATGAGGAGGGGTACACGAAGGTTGCAAGCAGGAAGAGATTGGCCAAGCATCATCAAGGACCAAAGTTAAACAAAAAATCTAACACCTCTAATCCATTCATGTCAAAACCCCAAAAATTTGAAAAATTAAAAAATTTTTAAAATAGCTTATAATCTCATTAAATGCAGTCATTAACTGTTTGATTAGTTTTATGTTACTAGAATTGTAACTGAATGATCTTTTGATTAGACTTATCTTTAAATAATAGTTTCTTTTCAGTTACTGATTGTTTTCTGTTTGCGACCACAAGGTGGGATTGTCATGAAAGACTGGGCTTACTTAGCTTTCGAGCTAACGCAGCAGTTTTCCTTCTCTTACAGATATACATGTAATATGTTCGGGTCGCTGCTAACAAATCTCTAAAGTTTTCAATAACGATTCGCTGTACAAAATTTATTCAGTAAAAGTATATACATGCTAGTCAGATTTACCAGGCTTCTAAAGGTAAAGCTTTAACTAAGTTTTCTTTTAATATCTTACTACTAGAGAATTGAATTCTACTAGTAAAGATGGCAGTTATTTCTTTGTCCAGAAAGCAGGGTTTAACATTTCTACAGAGTACAAAACCATTGGAATTTCATACTGAATGCAAGTGTAAAATGCAATATATTTTTCTTTACTAGCAGCAAGCATGGTAGGATTACAACATCAAAGATCCAATTTTACTTATTCAATTACTGCATCATGCGAATATTGAATTTGTAACTGTAACTGTAAAAAGATAAGGAGGTTTAAGTATCAAACCTATACTTTTCTTGCTTCAAGCAATTACAAAGTTTATTACTTGATACAAGTATTCCTTTAATACCTTAAGGATCTGCATTGTTTAGGATATTATTTCTATTCCATGGTCAATGAATTGATGGTAACTTATAGATCATTCTCATATTTATTACACTCAATATAATTTATGATACTCATAACTATACTGTCAAATTAAGAATGCTAATTTACCCAAGCTACCTATCAAGCACTGACTTATAAAATCTTTTATAATTCTTTGAGCTTGGAAATGACAAAAGACTAATTGTCACAAAAATGATTCTAAGACTACTAAGAGATTGTTTATTCTACTAGCAAGTTTTAATGATAAAGTCAAGGGTAAACCATAATCAAAATTAATGGATCACATAATTTGATTGCTACATGGTATAAGCTTTTACATAATATTATCCCCTTACCTTCATTGGTGATTTAAGGCAATAGATAATATAGAAAAAACAATAGGTTTGTAAACAAACTATGTTATGGTAACTATTATTACTCCTCGCTCTTAAATCTCATTAACAAACATTACAACTCCCGATACATAAAATATGATACCAACGATGAACCAATTCTATGTTATAATGTGTTATAAACAATATTCTAATGTTTAAAATGGTTGATTTTATAATGCAGGCGATAACTATGGTATGACGAACCTTAAGGAATCCCCGTGACATGATTTGGTTCTTAGAAATCAAATGGTGAATCTTGTCGTCTAACTATAGAGTTCCTACCCAGTGCATGCAAATATTAAAAGTGTTATGTGGTCTCTTCTCAGCCATGCACTGGCATTTAAAACCATTTGACTCAACCCTAGTCATCATTTCTCCCCTGCCTTCGGGCCTCCGGCCACTCTGCAAAACCTCCTGGTCCATCTTGCTGCTTGCACTGTCTGCTAGCCAATTCCTATGCTGGTTCGGCTTCTCGTGGTTCATCTACTGCATTGTGAGGAAGATACTGTGTTGAATAGCTAGTTGTGAGATGTTTGGGCAGCGTCGATTCTCTTAGGTTTTCTCCATTTGGAATCCCTCACTCGACCTCTTTACTGTGCAGACTGTCACCGTAACTTAGTGCTAGCATTTTTCCTCCACCTTGACAGGTTACCCAACGCTTCTGCAAGATCCTTCTCTTCGGTGGTAAATGAAGGGTTTACCCTTCCTCCTACTGGTGGTTATCTTGATGTTCTTCAGCGGCTATATTTCTATTAAAATTTAAGGTATGTTACAGGGTTTTAAATCAATTTCTTTTCACAGTATTAGCTTAACCAGCACTCTTAGCAAGGTTTTTAATATTAATATTATTCTTCATTGCAGTGTATGACCTCTTCTCTTGGCGTGGAAGGCGCAAGACTTTGACAGCTGGATTCTTCCAGTAAGCCTGGTTTTACCCATGGCATTCTCCTCCTTGCTGGTCTTCTAGGGCAGTCATCGCTTTGAATTCATGGTTTGTAACTTTCATGGTTACCTTGGTTCAATTTAATGAACCTGAACACTGTTTAAACGAGTTTCACTCTTTGTTTAGCACGGGTGCTTGGCTGAAGTCAAGACTGTGGCTTTTGGGTCCTCGTTTGATTATTGTATAAGCATGCATATATATATAACTGTTATAAAGGCTGTAAGCCTTATTTTGTAATTAATGTTGGCAGCCGTGAGGTGCCAAGGAGATAAAACTCCATCCCCAGTACATACTTTAAAGTTTTATCAGGGTTTACCCTGACTTGAAGCTATGCGTTGTTCATGCTACTTTCCTTAAGTTAATATTATGTTACTGCGCAGTTTTGAAACAATTACTGTTTAAACTTGGCTTAATAATCCTATCTATGCACATTACCTTTGAATTCTGTAAATTTTGATAAGTACTTGATTTACTCTTTGTAATTTATTCATGGTATTCGCTGGTAGGGTTTTTACTGTATTTTTAATAAAATACTGTGTAATTATTTATAAATTGCTATAATAGTTATACAATGTAAAATCTAAATGTTTTTAATGGCATACTTTAGGTTACTGACAGAGTAACCTTGATTACAGGTTTTATATTTAAACTTCTGTTTATCAATAATAGATTAAATATTAATTGTTTAAAAGTTACCCTATATGGAATTGTTTATTATCTTACTGCTAGCTTTGTTCTAAATTCTTTTATATGTATAAAAGAAAATAATAAATCGTTCTCTATTTATAAAAATTAACCTATCATTAATGTATTTTCAATACTTAATATTAATTATACTGCACTTCTGAAATTACAAGGGTTTCCAGTTAGGCTTTACACATTATAGTTTAAACTCAGTTGAGCACTTTGCTAAAAGCTTATTGTAGAATATGCACTTAAACTTTTACTTTTAATACTGCTTTTATAAAAAATTTGTCAAGCATTCTGTACTCGTTTTGAACCTTGACTTACTAGTTATTAAGAAATTAGTAAGTGATAGCTTATAGTTTATTCCCCCAGCTTACACAGGGTCTTTACATTCTTAATTTATTGCATTTAAAGTTCCTAAGTACTGTTTATTTACCTCACAGTACAGAAAGTATAAAAGTTTTCAGTTTATAATTAATGTGATGCATATATTACCTGAAGTTCCATAATGGTAATACTCCTGTAGTGTAAGTAATAAATTTTTATGGTTGTTTAATAATAAAGACATTATCTCCATTGAATACAAATGTTTCCATTATTAATATTTAGTTTATTTTATAACATTCTATTATTTATTAAGTTATCTGTGTATATATATGTATAAAAGTCAAATATCATTACTTATATATATATATATATATATATATATATAATAGAATAACAGCTATGTAAACTATTTGAGCTCAGTCAAATAAAGGAAAATTAAGTGATGAAAAAAAAAGACTACATTACTAACCATACCTACAGACTAACACAACCAGGTTCTAACTATGGAGTCTAAACAATATTTGATTGCTCTTTCTAACATTGTTGTCTTTCCAGCATATAGAAGTTAAATTATTTAAAACAGGAAGAAAAACATTGTAAGGTTTAAAACCGCAGGTATACCTAGTTTGACTTTTATTTTTGTACAACTATTATATTCTTCTATCTGTTCTTTACAAATAATAAAATTACTGAGAAAGATAGATTGTATGAAGGAATAGTTTTATCTATGAGCATGAGCAGCTGCCAGCAAAACAAATAATTTCTTCTGATAATAAGCAAAGAACAATCTACTATTCAATAATCTCATCATACATTTTTTATAATTCTATCCCTGTGCTGGAGTACGGTCTGGTAAACCCAGATGTGGAAAAAAACAGTGGGTCATTACTCTTTATCAATAGATTCTATTACTAAATAAAAAAAACATCTACATCACTAAACCAGTAAAATCTTTATATCATAACATTCAACCATTCACAGTTTATTAAAACATAGACAGTCAAGTGATAGAATCCGTTTTCAGCTTTGGACAACAACAGCAATGGGAGGCCGTTCCTCCCTACCAACTCCTAGAGAGCGCTCAAACAACGACTCCTCAGGACCCCCGAGCTTGCTCTGGTCTCCCTGGCTGGAACTAGGTACAGCAACAGTCAGATGCCAGTCTTCAAACTCAGTATTAATCTAGAACTTATCAGTAAGTTCTCCCAGCTAACAAGCTGTAATAAATCGAGTTACTATAGCATTCCTCTCAGAACAACTTCCATACTGTTTTCCCTTTTCCCTCAATGAATTTCCTAAATATCATTCACCTGAATGAATTCTCTGTGGAAAATATCTGAGTAGCCTCAGCTCTATTCATTGGGTACTTTTAAAGGATTGCCTAGGTCTTTTTGGGTTAGTTGTCATTTAATGAGCCACCTGCTCTGATCCCACTTTCTTGGGGGATCATGAATCCAAATATAGGGATGTTGCCACCTGCAACTTAGGAAGTGTTTGAGGATGCTGCCACTTGTATTTTTCCCTCCACCTAGTTCCATCCACCAGTTTGACCAGTAATCTCTTTTCAACAGCTCTCCCATGCTGTTGTCTCCACAATTTATTTATTAAAAATAAAATATTCTGAATTACATTCCACTTCTGTTGACTCTACTGAGTCATCAGTTCCTACTTAGCATTAAATTTAACATAATGTCTCAGGAATATAATTAAAACAATTTACATTATTTTACAAAATTGGGGTATGTGACATACACACCCCCGTAAAATGTAACATCGTCCTCGATGTTACTTATTCTTCATCCTCTGCAACCTCCTGGAACAGATTCGGTTATGCTTCTTGCATCTTACTTTCTAGTTCCCAGGTAGCTTCTTCAAGACTAAGGTGCTTCCATTGCACCTTCAACTGTCCAATTGTGCGGTTCCGCAGAGTAATCTCCCTTCTCCCGAGGATACAGTCCAGTTCCACTAAAACTTCTCCTTCTGGTTCCACCTGTACAACATTCCAATCAATCACATGAGTAGCATCATGAACATACTTTTTCAGAACATAAATATGAAAAAAATTATGCAATTTCAAGTTAGGTGGTAACGCTAGCTGATATGCAACTTGACCAATTCTGGATAAAATTTCAAACGGACCACAGTAACGTGGTGCTAGTTTTGCACAACTCCCCAGTATTAGGGATATTTTCTTTGGTCTTACCTTTATAAACACGTGCTCACCCACCTGGAACTCTTTGGGAGTTCTTTTCAAATCTGCTTGGCTCTTTTGCCGATCCTGTGCTACTTTCAAATTTTCGTGCACTTGTTTCACAATCTGTTCCATTTCCTTCAATAATTATGGTCTTAACACCAATCTATCTACTGGATTATTCCAGGAGATAGGAGTGTTGCATTTACTCCCATACAGAATTTCAAATGGACTGAACTTAGCTGATGACTGATAGTTGTTATTGTATGCAAATTTTGTTAAATGAAAGTAGTCTTCCCACTTACCTGGCTGATCTTTAATATACATCCTTAACAAATCTTCCAGCACCTGATTCACTCTTTGTCTGTCCATCTTTTGGAGGATGGTAAGAGGTGCTGAAATTCAGTGAGGTATTAAATCCTTTAAACAAGGATTTCTGGAAATTCCCTGTGAATTTAGGATCCCTGTCTGAAATGATAACCTTTGGTACACCATGAAGCCGAAAAATCTGCTTTAAGAATATGTCAGCTATGTTTGCAGCCTTGTAAGTAGTTTTAATAGGAATGCAATGTGCTGATTTACTTAATTTATCTACCACCACCATAATTCAATCATTCTGATTCTGATTTCTGGGCAATCCTATAATAAAATCTAAGCTGATTATCTCCCATTTCCAACTAGGAATAGGCAATGGTTGCAGTAAACCAGCTGGATGTTGGTGTTCGATTTTCACTTGTTGACAATCCAAACATCTAGCTATGTATTCAGCTACTTCAGATTTCATATTAGGCCAGAAATATTCTTTCCTTAACATGGTTACAGTCTTTTGATAACCTGGATGTCCTGAGTAAGGTGTTTTATGAACTTCGTCCAAAATCAGCAACTTGACCTTAGGCACATTAGGCACATACAGTTTGTCCTTAAACAATAAAAATCCATCATTATTTAGACTATAACCTTTTACTAATCTTTCTGTAGGTTCTTCTTTAGCTGTAACTGGTAATTTTTGATAAATTTCATCCAATTTTATCCCTTCAGTAAGCTGTTCATTTAAATCAGAAGCATAAGTGCTGATTGTTGCTGTAAAATTCAGCTTTGCGTTTCTGCTTAAAGCATCAGCCACCTTATTTTCTTTTCCTTTTATGTGTTAAATTTCGAAATCATATTCACTCAAGAAGGCTAACCACCTTACTTGTCTTGCATTTAAGTTGGGCTGATCTAAAAGGTATTTCAGACCCTTATTATCAGTCATTAAAATAAACTTTCTTCCTATTAAGTGGCGTCGCCACATTTTTAAGGCATGTATAACAGCAGCAAGTTCTAAATCATAAGTTGCATAATTCTTTTCATGGATCTTTAACTTCCTGGACTCATAGGCAATGACATGCCCGTCTTGAGTCAGCACACCGCCTAAACCGTCATTACAAGTATCAGTGCATACCACAAAATCTTTATTAGGATCTGCTATTCTTAGAATAGGCGCAGTTGTTAATAAGGTTTTTAATTTCTTAAAACTTTCTTCACACTTTAAATTCCAATTGAATTTCTTGCCTTTCTTTTGCAAGGAAGTGATTGGATTAGCTATTTTTGAAAAGCCTTCGATGAATCTCCAGTAGTAACTGGTAATTCCCATAAATGACCTAACATCTGTTACGTCCTTGGGAACTGACCAATATTCGATTGCCCGAATATTTTCGGGATCAACTGAAATCCCTTCTTTAGTCACTACGTGACCTAAGTACTGGATTTCGTCTCTAAAGAAATCACACTTGCTGAACTTCGTAAAAAGATGTTGCTCTCGCAGCTCTTGTAAAACTATCCGTAAGTGTTCCTTATGTTCCACTTCATTTTTAGAATAAATTAAGATGTCATCGATAAATACGACAACAAATTTATCTAAGTATTTATGCATTATATTATTCATTAGAAACATAAAGACAGCTGGGGCATTGGTAAGCCCAAATGGCATTACGACAAATTTGTAATGTCCATACCTTGTTCTAAAGGCTGTCTTGAAAATGTCCTCATATTTAATTCTTACCTAATGATATCTTGATCTCAGGTCTATCTTTGAGAACGTTGTAGCTCCACGCAGCTGATCAAACAGATCATCTATGCGGGGCAACAGATACCTGTTTTTAATTGTCATCTTATTTAGTTGACGGTAATCTATGCATAGTCGCATAGTTCCGTCTTTATTTTTGAAAAAGATGACCGGTGCTCCCCAAGGGGACACACTAGGTCGAATGTACTTCTTATCTATTAACTCTTTTAACTGTGATTTTAATTCATTGAGTTCTAGAATATTCATACAATACAGAGCTTTCAAGCTAGGTACAACACCTGGTACCAACTCAATAGTGAAATCCAGTTCCCTCCTGGGAGGTAATCCTGGAATTTCCTCCGGAAAAACATCTGTAAATTCGTTTAACACAGGAATATCCTCTATTTTTAACTTATCTTTTTCAGATTTACTTGCCTCATCTGTAATAGTTACAACATAGGCTTTACACCCATTTCTAACTGCTCTTTTAAGTTGTAAGGCATAAATCTTCCTGATTACAGTTTTCCTAGGAATACCCCTAACTGTTACTGGTTGTTCATTATTATTTACGCACGTAAAGGTTTTATCAAAATAGTTTAAAACTACTTTGTGCTGCTCTAACCAATCCATGCCAATCAGTAAATCATATGAGCCAAGTGGCAAAACCTTAAGCTTAACTGTAGTTTTGAAATCATTCATAACTAAAGCACATTCTTTCACATAATAGGTTACTTTCCTTTTTGCTCCAGTGGCTAATTGAACTAACCAGGAACTATCAAACTTTTCAACAGTCAATTTACACTTTTCCACTATCTGAGGTGAAATGTAACTAAGACTAGCCCCTGAATCAATTAAAATGGTTACAGGGGTTTGGTTAACCATACCCCATTAGAGGAAATTTGGGGTCTAAAATGGGCCTTATAAGAAAACGTGCCAAAATAAGTTTTTGTAAGTTGGAATTCAAGAGCCAATAGAATTTCAATAAAATAAGTCAAGCATAATGGTTGAATTGACATATTTGTCATTAAAAAAACTACTTTTTTTGTTCGTATTTTCGACATATCTCATTGTGTTTTTACTCAAATTTTGACCGGGAGAGCTCGTTGGATGCGGAATAAAATTACACATCCAACGAGCTCTCCCGATCGAAATTTGAGTAAAAACACAAGGAGATATGTCGAAAATACGAACACAAAAAGTAGTTTTTTTCTTTCTTCCTCCAAAATTAATCAATATTATTTTATTATTTTAACTATTATTTTATTATTTTCCTTAGGAGGCCCATTTTAGACCCCAAAATTCCTCTAATGTCTACTTCCACCATGGAAGTCTGATAATCAGCTTGGCGGTTCTCCAATGTTGCATTTATTCTGGGCATAGTCCTTGCAAATTCTCCAACAGTCATTTCATCCTGCACAATGTGAATATTGCTGTTTGACTTTTTCCGATTTGGGCAGAACGAGTCATAGTGCGGGCCATTGCACTCCCAACACTTAACAGGCTCCTTTCTTTTGAAATTCTTAGTGAAATTCCCATGATTGTTTGCAGCTTCCTTGCCTTTAAAGTTACTGGAATTATTAGAATTATTAGAAGCACCATTTCTATTCCCCTGGAAGTTCTTATTGTTAGAATAATTTCTGTTCTTATAATTCTTGAAATTCTTCTAGGGTACAAATTCCTTTTTCTTGAACTAAGGCTGATTGCTGTTCTTTTTAGCCTTCCAGTTGGCTATACCTTCTTTCTTTTTGTTCTGTTCAAAACAGAAATTAGCCTTCTGCATGGCTTCTTCCAGAGTCTTAGGGTTATCATACTTGATTCTGTCCTTGATATGATATGGCAAACAATTGAGAAACCGCTGCACTTTAGGTTTCTCATCGACCAAATAAGGTACATACATCAACAAGCTTAAGAATTTACTGTTTAAGTCCTTCATAGTCATGGATCCTAACTTTAACTCGTAAAATTACTTAGCTCTTTCTTCATAATATTGTTCAGACAGAAATTTCTTCTTGAAGTACCTTTTAAAAGTACTCCAGTTAACTTCTTTTTCCTTGATACCCTTAACTCTCTTCAGATCTTGCCACCATATGTCTGCTTTTCTAGAGAGATTATAAATTGCCATTCTTACCTTCAGCTGATTTGAATAGTTGTATATCTGAAAATATTTCCTCATCCCGGATAACCAGGACTCTGCTTCTTCCCCTTTTTCAGTCTCTCTGTTGAAAGTTGGGGGCTTTATTTTTTTAAACTCCCCAAAAATCTCTTCATATGGCCTGTACTTCTTCTTTCTATTATACAACTCAGCCTCACTACTGTCACTAGTAGTGTAATAGCTTTGTTGTTCCTTGAACCCTTCAGATGATGAACTGCTTTCCGATTTTGTCAGCTTCATCTTTTTAGATCCTTTCTGATGGCTAGCTTCCTTAGATTCAGATCTTTTGCTCCTCCCTTCTGTCTGGAATTTTTCCATCAAAATTTGGTTTAACTCCTCCTGAGTCTTTAAAATTTTCTCATTATCCTTCTTGACTGATTCCATTTCAGTCTTCAAATCCTTTATAGTCTACATCAGCTCTGAGGAGTGAACAGTTACCTCTTGTAATGCAGGTTCTCTAGACAATTGTCTTGTCTCGGTGTTGGTAGACTCCTCCTGAGCATATTCTCCTAGCTTCTCCATACCTGCCTGTTATATTCAGAAAAAGAAATTTTCTGCTTTTTACATAAAACAAAAATATAGGTTAGTACATTATTTTTACTGTTCTGTGGAAACTAGTTGGGCCACATCAAGGCCTAGTATTTGAACCATGCTCTGATACCACGTGTCAAAACCCCAAAATTTCGAAAAATTTAAATTTTTTTAAAATAGCGTATAATTTCATTAAATGCAGTCATTAACTGTTTGATTAATTTTATGTTACTAGAATTGTAACTGAATGACCTTTTGATTATACTGATCTTTAAAGAATAGTTTCTTTTCAGTTACTGATTATTTTCTGTTTGCAACCACAAGGTGGGATTGTCATGAAATACTGGGCTTACTTAGCTTCCGAGCTAACGCAACAGTTTTCCTTCTCTTACAGATATACATGTAAGATGTTCGGGTCGCTGCTAACAAATCTCTAAAGTATTCAATAACGATTCGCTGTACAAAATTTATTCAGTAAAAGTATATACATGCTAGTCAGATTTACCAGGCTTCTAAAGGTAAAGCTTTAACTATGTTTTCTTTTAAGATCTTACTGCTAGAGAATTGAATTCTACTAGTAAAGATGGCAGTTATTTCTTTGTCCAGAAAGCAGGGTTTAACATTTCTACAGAGTACGAAACCATTGGAAGTTCATACTGAATGCAAGTGTAAAATGCAATAGATTTTTCTTTACTAGAAACAAACATGGTAGGATTACAACATCAAAGATCCAATTTTACTTATTCAATTACTGCATCATGCCAAGATTGAATTTGTAACTGTAACTGTAGAAAGATAAGGAGGTTTAAGTATCAAACCTATACTTTTCTTGCTTCAAGCATTTACAAAGTTTATTACTTGATACAAGTCTTCCTTTAATACCTTAAGGATCTGCATTGTTTAGAATATTATTTCTATTCCATGGTCAATGAATTGATGGTAACTTATAGATCATTCTCATATTTATTACACTCAATATCATTTATGATACTCATAACTATACTATCAAATTAAGAGTGCTAATTTACCCAAGCTACCTATCAAGCACTGACTTGTAAAATCTTTTATAATTCTTTGAGCTTGGAAATGACAAAAGACTAATTGTCACAAAAATGATTCTAAGACTACTAATAGATTGTTTATTCTACTAGCAAGTGTTAATGATAAAGTCAAGGGTAAACCGTAATCAAAATTAATGGATCACATAATTTGATTGCTACATGCTATAAGCTTTTACATAATATTATCCCCTTACCTTCATTGGTGATTTAAGACAATAGATAATATAGAAAAAACAATAGGTTTGTAAACAAACTATGTTATGGTAACTATTATTACTCCTTGCTCTCAAAATCTCATTAACAAACATTACAACTCCTCATACATAAAATATGATACCAACGATGAACCAATTATATGTTATAATGGGTTATAAACAATATTCTAATGTTTAAAAGGGTTGATTTTATAATGTAGGTGATAACTATGGTATGACGAACCTTAAGGAATCCCCATGACATGATTTGGTTCTTAGAAATCAAATGGTGAATCTTGTCGTGGAACTATAGAGTTCCTACCCACTGCATGCAAATATTAAAAGTGTTACGTGGTCTCTTCTCAGCCATGCACTGGCGTTTAAAACGGTTTGACTCAACCCTAGTCGTCATTTATCCCCTGCCTTCGGGCCTCCGGCCGCTCTGCAAAACCTCCTGCTCCATCTCGTTGCTTGCATTGTCTACTAGCCAATTCCTATGCTGGTTCGGCTTCTCGTGGTTCATCTACTGCATTGTGAGGAAGATACTGTGTTGAATAGCTAGTTGTGAGATGTTTGGGCAGCGTTGATTCTCTTAGGTTTTCTCCAATTGGAATCCTTCACTCGAACTCTTTATTGTGTAGACCGTCACCTTAACTTAGTGCTAGCATTCGTCCTCCACCTTGATAGGTTATGGCAACGCTTCTGCGAGCTCCTTCTCTTCGGTGGTAAATGAAGGGTTTACCCTTCCTCCTGCTGGTGGTTATCTTGATGTTCTTCAGCGGCCGTATTTCTATTAAAATTTAAGGTATGTTACAGGGTTTTAAATCAATTTCTTTTCGCATTATTAGCTTAACCAACACTCTTAGCAAGGTTTTTAATATTAATATTATTCTTCATTGCAGGGTATGACCTCTTCTCTTGGCGTGGAAGGCGCAAGACTACGACAGCTGGCTTCTTCCAGTAAGCCTAGTTTTACCCATGGTGTTCTCCTCCTTGCTAGTATTCTAGGGCAGTCATGGCTTTGACTTCATGGTTACCTTGGTTCAATTTAATGAACCTGAACACTGTTTAAATGAGTTTCACTCTTTGTTTAGCATGGGTGCTTGGCTGAAGTCAAGACTGTGGGTTTTGGGTCTTCGTTTGATTACTGTATAAGCATGCATATATATATAACTGTTATAAAGGCTGTAAGCCTTATTTTGTAATTAATGTTGGTAGCCGTGAGGTGCCAAGGAGATAAAACTCCATCCCCAGTACATACTTTAAATTTTTATCAGGGTTTACCCTGACTTGAAGCTATGCGCTGTTCATGCTACTTTCCTTAAGTTAATATTATGTTACTGCATAGTTTTGAAACAATTACTGTTTAAACTTGGCTTAATAAGCCTATATGTCCTCGATACCTTCAAATTCTGTGAATTTTGATAAGTACTTGATTTACTCTTTGTAATTTATTCATGGTATTCGCTGGTAGGGTTTTTACTGTAGTTTTAATAAAATACTATGTAATTATTTATAAATAGCTATAATAGTTATACTATGTAAAATCTGAATGTTTCTAATGGCATACTTTAGGTTACTGACAGAGTAACCTTGATTACAAGTTTTATATTTAAACTTATGTTTATCAATAATAGATTAAATATTACTTGTTTAAAAGTTACCCTATCTGGAATTGTTTATTATCTTACTGCTAGCTCTGTTCTAAATTCTTTTATATGTATAAAAGAAAATAATAAATTGTTCTCTGCTTATAAAAATTAACCTATCATAAATGTATTTTCAATACTTAATATTAATTATACTGCACTTCTGAAATTACAAGGGTTTCCAGTTAGGCTTTATACATTATAGTTTAAACTCAGTCGAGCACTTTGTTAAAAGCTTATTGTAGAATATGCACTTATACTTTTACTTTTAATACTGCTTTTATAAATTTTCTGTCAAGGATTCTGTACTCGTTTTGAACCTTGACTTACTAGTTATTAAGAAATTAGTAAGTGATAACTTATAGTTTATTCCCCCAAGCTTACACAGGGTCTTTACATTCTTAATTTATTGCATTTAAAGTTCCTTAGTACTGTTTATTTACCTCACAATACAGAAAGTATAAAAGTTTTCAGTTTATAATTAATGTAATACATATATTACCTGAAGTTCCATAATGGTAATACTCCTGTAGTGTAAGTAATAAATTTTTATGGTTGTTTAATAATAAAGACATTATCTCCATTGAATACAAATGTTTCCATTATTAATATTTAGTTTATTTTATAACATTCTATTATTTATTAAGTTATCTGTGTATATATATGTATAAAAGTCAAATATCATTACTTATATATATATATATATATATATATATATATAATAGAATAACAGCTATGTAAACTATTTGAGCTCAGTCAAATAAAGGAAAATTAAGTGATGAAAAAAAAAGACTACATTACTAACCATACCTACAGACTAACACAACCAGGTTCTAACTATGGAGTCTAAACAATATTTGATTGCTCTTTCTAACATTGTTGTCTTTCCAGCATATAGAAGTTAAATTATTTAAAACAGGAAGAAAAACATTGTACGATTTAAAACCGCAGCTATAACTAGTCTGACTTTTCTTTTTGTACAACTATTATATTCTTCTATCTGTTCTTTACAAATAATAAAATTACTGAGAAAGATAGATTGCACGAAGGAATAGTTTTGTCTATGAGCATAAGCAGATGCCAGCAAAACAAATAATTTATTCTGATAATAAGCAAAGAACAATCTACTATTCTATAATCTCATCATACATCTTTTTATAATTCTATCCCTGTGCTGGAGTACGGTCTGGTAAACCCAGATGTGGAAAAACACAGTGGGTCATTACTCTTTATCAATAGATTCTATTACTAAATAAAAAAAAACATCTACATCATTAAACCAGTAAAATCTTTATATCATAACATTCAACCATTCATAGTTTATTAAAACATAGACAGTCAAGTGACAGAACCTGTTTTCAGCTTTGGACAACAACAGCAATGGGAGGCCTTTCCTCCCTACCAACTCCTGGAGAGCACTCAAACAGTGACTCCTCAAGACCCCCGAGCTTGCTCTGGTCTCCCTGGCTGGAACTAGGTGCATCAATAGTCAGATACCAGTATTCAAACTCAGTATTAATCCAGAACTTATCAGTAAGTTCTCCCAGCTAACAAGCTGTAATAAATCAAGTTACTGTAGCATTCCTCTCAGAACAACTTCCTTACTGTTTTCCCTTTTCCCTCAATGAATTTCCTGAATATCATTCACCTGAATGAATTCTCTCTGTAAAAGATCTGAGCAGCCTCAGCTCTATTCATTGGGTACTTTTAAAAGATTTCCTAGGTCTTTTTGGGTTAGTTGTCATTTAATGAGCCACCTACTCTGATCCCACTTACTTGTGGGATCATGGCCCCAAATATAGGGAAGTTTCCACTTGCAACTTAGGAAGTGTTTGAGGATGCTGCCACTTGTATTTTTCCCTCCACCAAGTTCCATCCACCAGTTTGACCAGTAACCTCTTTTCAACAGCTCTCCCATGCTGTTGTCTCCACAATTTATTTATTAAAAATAAAATATTCTGAAATACATTCCACTTCTTTTGACTCTACTGAGTCATCAGTTCCTACTTAGCATTAAATTTAACATAATGTCTCAGCAATATAACTAAAATAATTTACATTATTTTACAAAATTGGGGTATGTGACATACACACCCCCTTAAAATCTAACATCGTCATCGATGTTACTTATTCTTCATCCTCTGCAACCTCCTGGAACAGATTCGGGTATGCTTCCCGCATCTTACTTTCCAGTTCCCAGGTAGCTTATTCAGGACTAAGGTGCTTCCATTGCACCTTCAACTGTCCAATTGTGTGGTTCCACAGAGTAATCTCCCTCCTCCTGAGGATACAGTCCGGTTCCACCAGAACTTCTCCTTCTATTTCCACCTGTACAACATTCCAATCAATCACATGAGTAGCATCATGAACATACTTTTTCAGAACAGAAATATGAAAAACATTATGCACTTTCAAGTTAGGTGGTAACGCTAGCTGATATGCAACTTGACCAACTCTGGATAAAATTTCAAACGGACCACAGCAACGTGGTGCTAGTTTTGCACAACTCCCCAGTCTTAGGGAGATTTTCTTTGGTCTTACCTTTATAAACACGTGCTCACCCACCTGGAACTCTTTGGGAGTTCTTTTCAAATCTGCTTGGCTCTTTTGACGATCCTGTGCTACTTTCAAATTTTCCTGCACTTGTTTCACAATCTGTTCCATTTCCTTCAATAATTATGGTCCTAACACCAATCTATCTACTAGATTATTCCAAGAGATAGGAGTGTTGTATTTACGCCCATACAAAATTTCAAATGGACTGAACTTAGATGATGACTGATAGTTGTTATTGTATGCAAATTCTGCTAAATGCAAGTAGTCTTCCCACTTACCTGGCTGATCTTTAACATACATCCTTAACAAATCTTCCAGCACCTAATTCACTCTTTCTGTCTGTCCATCTTTTTGAGGATGGAAAGAGGTGCTGAAATTCAGTGTGGTATTCAATCCTTTAAACAAGGATTTCCAGAAATTCCCTGTGAATTTAGGATCCCTGTCTGAAATGATAACCTTTGGTACACCATGAAGCCGAACTGTAATAAATAAAGTTACTGTAGCATTCATCTCAGAACAACTTCCTTACTGTTTTTCCCTTTTCCCTCAATGAATTTCCTGAATATCATTCACCTGAATGAATTCTCTCTGGAAAATATCTGAGCAGCCTCAGCTCTATTCATTTGGTACTTTTAAAAGATTGCCTAGGTGTTTTTGGGTTAGTTGTCATTTAATGAGCCACCTGCTCTAATCCCACTTTCTTGGGGGATCATGACCCCAAATATAGGGAAGTTGCCACCTGCAACCAAGGAAGTGTTTGAGGATGCTGCCAGTTGTCTTTTTCCCTCCACCTAGTTCCATCCACCAGTTTGACCAGTAACCTCTTTTCAATAGATCTCCCATGCTGTTGTCTCCACAATTTATTTATTAAAAATAAAATATTCTGAATTACATTTCATTTCTGTTGACTCTGTTGAGTCATCAGTTCCTACTTAGCATTAAATTTAACATAATGTCTCAGGAATATAATTAAAACAATTTACATTATTTTACAAAATTGGGGTATGTGACAATTCGAGATTCTACAAAAAGAAATCACTCAGAAAAATCTGGATAGGGAAATCCTAGAAACATCCAAAGACGGCCCTAAGGATTGCAAGGAAATCCTGGAAACCTTCCAAGATGCAACAATAGAGAAACAAAACAATATGCAGGTAGAAGAAGAAGACATAGAGGAAATGGATCTAGGAGACCTAAACCTAGACAAACTTGAGAAAGCTATCCAAGATCCAATCAAAGGGATCATACCAGCACAACAGGTTGTTCTGCTCAAGGAAGCAATCATAAATACCAGGAAAAAAGATAAATCTCTACTAGTTTGCTCGGATAACCCAAGAGCCAAAATCCATGAGACTATCAAGAAGACAGGCAATGAAAAACGTGGAAGAAGAAGTAACTAGCAATGCATCAAGGAAATTGGGGAAAAACTTGTGGCATCAGGGCATTTTTCGACCATCAAGGAAACCTTTTCCATATCTAGAAAACCATCCCAATGAAGCTTTTACCTTGGAACATCAAAGGGTGCAGTGCACCTAGCAACAAAAGATTATTGAAGAAGAAAATAAGGGAAGAGAAACCCTTAGCGATTTTTCTTCAATAAACAAAATGCTCAGAGGAGAGTTTCAAATCCATAGCAAGCAAGATCTAGAAAAACTGTGAAGCCTCTACCATTGATGCCTCAGGCGCAGTAGGAGGTATAGGAATCATATGGAACCCTTCGGGATTAAGTCTTACTAATTTCATGGCTACAAAATTTTCAATCTCTGTCGAGTTCCATATTTTAGGAACCAACTCCAAAGGCTTCCTTACTAATGTGTATGGGCCCTTCAAACTAGCTTCCAAGCAGCACTTTCTCAGGTCACTGCAGAACATGAGTAACCTTGTCGGGTGAAGACACTAGATAATAGGCGGCAACTTCAACCTCATTCACAACTTACAGGAGAAGAAAGGGGGTATTAGAACCCTGAGCCCAACCAACAATGATTTTCAGAACGTTGCGGATGGCTTGACTCTCTGCTCCACCCTTTCAGTGCATCCCACGAGATGAAGATGAGGACATGGAGGAATCAATCCATGCGGATGCTAACCAAGGGAGTGGGAAATGCATCATAAATGCCCCAAATGAAGTCGAGTCCTTCCGCAGACACTAATCTTTTCCTCATCGCAGGACAGTTAGATGCTCTTTGTGGTTTGTTTTGGGTTAAATCTTTGCTTGGTCCTTATGCTTAGTAGGTCTATGTTTTGTTATGGATAATATTCACTTATCTATTTTCAGGATTGAGCGCCCACGCTGAAGGGCTTGGCTTCTCTCATGCTCCTCTGTCTTTCTTTATGGGCTATCGTTTTTCTTTTTCTTTTTTGGATACCAGACCAATGCCTGACTCCATGTTTTAAGGAGCAGGATATGTAAAAATATTTAGTTTTGATCTAGTAATAGAAGGGTCCCATCTTACTTACAAAAAAGAGAAACACCCCGAAAAAATCTCTACAAACAAGCTGTTGAATCTGTTTCCTTGTATGGTCTTGTGCGGCCATTGTATGGTCCATACGATTGTACAGAACTGTGCACATGGCCAATCTATATGACTATATAGATGATGATTTGTATAGATCCAAATGACTACATTGAATCCCTATATGGTTGATCTGTACAATGGTATGGACTGTGCATTATGGATTTGTACCATTGTACAGAATCCTATACGGCTACCCCTACAGACAAGTGATGGCTCTGCTTGACTGGTACACCCCCCCTACAAATGTCTTTCGAAATGTTGTTTTTCTCTTAGCGAAAAATTGGAACTACAATGTCTTTCTCTCTCTAACTCAATGCTTGATTTTCACTCCTATGATGGTGTATCTTCCTCTCTCTCCTCAACTGCCTTTGATACTATTGAGATGAACCAAAACCCTAACTCCAATTGCTGAGATTAAATCTCACTCATTTGAGATAAATGATTGAGATTCATTTAATTAATTTAAATCTTTAATGCCAAAAACTTGGGCATTTCTCTAAATTAGCTTCAATCATCTAAAAAGGCATTCACTTTAATAGACTTTAAATAAGTGAATTTCCTAGGTTCCAAAGAGGTATTAATGATGATTTCCATAAGTAATACACAAAATCATGGAAATACCTGTCTAAGCTACAAACATCAAGATCTCCAACGAAAGACACCCTCCTCCTTTTCTTCCCCAAATACATCAAACCCTAATCTCTAGCCTCAAAAGGATGAAACCCTAATCCTAGAATCCAAGATGCTCCAAGAGACCAAGAAGCCCCAATGCCCAAGAGAGAGAGATCAAATGTACAAAGAAGAATTCAAGAAAGAATTGTCCATCTTCTCCTCTTATGCTCCACTAGGGTTTCCTCGTGAACCTTAGCACATCACTAAGAGAGCACCCCAAAGAAGAGATAAAACTGAATTTGTGATGTGTTGTGATGTTTGGAAATACTCTCTCCTTTCTCTGTTGAACTGTTCTGCAATCTAGGTTTGGACGTTGCATCCTGGAGATTTACGGCTACTGCCCTGAAATCTATGCCTTTGCAAACTTTCGAATTGAAGGACAACTATGGAAGAAATGGAAGCCAACATTCTGTTGTAAAGGCTCCTACTTATAGCACCAACCAGTGTTATCAGAACCAGACCGAAACCAGAAAAACCAGGTGGTCTGACCGGTTTACAGGGTTGGCCGGTCCGGTCAGCAAAAAAATTTCAAAAAACTGGATTTTTTTCCAGACAAATTAATGGAACCGGCCAAAACCGGCCGGTCTGGACTGGGGACTCACAAAACTCAATTTTTTTTTAAAAACCCAGAAAATAAAACTTTGCCGATGTACTTTGGAGCCTCTTTGTTAATGTACTTTGGTTCAGAACCTTAGAGATGTATTGCACTAAGTGTTATTTTGGATATTTGCGCCCATATTTGCTATATATATGAGAAACTTTGCATATTTCTGTATTAATGGTTTGGATTCATATGTATGCACATGAATATATATGTTTTTTACAAAATATGAATATTTTATGTATTTTTTAGTCAGCCATTTTTTTACTCAGTTTTTTGTCGGTTCCGGTCCAGTTCACATTTTGGGCTTCGCTGGTTCGATGACTTGTCCGGTTCTGAAAACATTGGCACCAACAACACCTACAGGATTGACATGTTTTGGACTCTGAAGAGTTGGTAATAAGCCTCCATAGAGGAATCCCTTCAAGTTCTGCAATCTAATTATCACATCCATGATTGGGGACAACAGTAATCTCATCACGCAATTAATGTTCACAGTATGGGAGAGCTCGAAAACATTATTCATGATTCACAAATCACGATTCTTGACAGTATTCCCGATTGGGGACTAACAGCATTCACGATTCATGACTGACAACATTCACGATAAATTTTGACCAAGCTTTGAGTATTGTTCACTCAATTGTATGGATAGTGCTGAGAGAAATTACATCAGGAAAAGTTGCAATCTTCATTAACTCTAGAAACTATTTAGGTAGTATTCAATTTTTTTTAGACATTACTTCAAATACATGGCATGCATTCTCAATAAAGATTACCTGATTAGGCTCGATCCAAATTTGAATAAATTGGTCCTCTTCAACGCTTCAACTCTCTATCACCGTGGGTTGTCAACGCTTTTTCATTGTGAGTTCTATGTGTTGTGTCAGCATGTCGGTACTAGGGCATGAGATTATCTCAGTCACCATTCGTCCCAGCGATTAAGTTACATGGAGCATTCTTAGCTATGCCATAGAACTATTAATTAGGGAGGTATGAGGAGCTATCGGGAATGCAAAAATCAAGGCAGAGTATTATTAGCTATACCGTAGAACTCATAAACATAGGAAGAGCAGTTGGGGAGGGATGGCAGTCGGGCTTGCATACTGGGCATGGGAATACTTGGCAGAGGTTTTGTTCTTTGTTGTGCATTTTGAGGTTTTGTTCTTTGTTGTGCACTTTGATTTTGAGTTTTTTTTATGATTTTGTGTTTTTTTTTTATGTTTTGTTTTTTTTTTTATTATTATTTTTTTTAATGTTATTTTTAGTATTTGTGTATTTATTGTGCTTTTTACATGTATGTTTTAGAAGGTCAAATATTTTTTATTTTTCATTACTAGAATTTAGGTATATAAATTGTAATTTTGGAGTGATGATGATGATGGTAATGATATTTTATATATGTGAATTTATTTAATACGATTGATGATGGCAATAATGTTTTATGTATGTGACTTTATTTAATATGGTGATGATGACAAGGATGATGATGAAGATGATGACTATGCGGCGTCCCGATTCTACAAGCAATGTGGAATTTTGCTCGACTTCTTCGTTTCTGTCTTTTGATGAAGAAGTTCATGTGGTGGATCCTCTTATTAAATAGTTATAAATTATTGCAACTAACCATGGGCATGTTTAGCCTCAATATAGGGCTCATGATATAGGTCTCAATTTAAAAGGATATCCACCCTTGAGGAAAACTAAATATATCAAGATGCCCTATTTGACATGGTTAACAAACCCACACTTTTGGGATCGGCATTAAAGGGTTGAATTTATTGCAATGGATCTACCCATAAATCAACCAAGATATGAGTCCATATTTCTCAAGGAACAATTACATTTGTATTGATCTTTCTGAGTCTACAAACCTGCAGAAATATCAACAATAAGGGTTGAGTAACAAAGAACAAATTTTAAAAATGGTTGTTTTCCTACCATGAATCAACAATGTCCTCCATTCCAATGGGAACCCCCAATTGGTACCAGGAACCACATATTTCCTACTTAAACTAGTTCTTAGCCAATCTATATATTATTTCACAAGACAACCGTGCTTTAGTACCTCCCATGTTATACCATCCAATTTAAGTTCCAAAACCCAAACCACATTAGGCTCAACACCCAATCCAGCTCCTAATCATGTGTCGTGTGAACTGACAACCAAGTATAATGTGCACAATGCATCTCAACCTCATCTCTCTCTCTAATGTGGGTCCTTAGTTGTTTGATGGTATATGGTATACACTTATTTGACATAAATTTTTAAACCACCTGCTCGAGGCTAAGGGAATCAATTCAGAGCCACCATGTTGCTCAATGACCCCATTGAGTTAAGTTCTAGAAAAATTTGTTGTATGTTGTACAATGATACACCTTGACTGCTTGAAGTATAATACAAGGTTGGCCTCGATGTCCAACTTGATGCTCTATGCAATGAAGATGGGAATAGAGCAGGGTGACACAAAGAATGCAGATAAAACACATTAAAAAGACATGTTTTTTCATGAAAAGAATTGCCTTAATGGAATCTTGTACATGTCTCATAAATGCAGATGGCCATGTCTTTGTCTGTGATCATTTCTAGAACATACCACATCATATGGTTTTTGTTATTGAAAAATATGGTTAAATGTCTAGTTTTGATATAAAACCAAGCACAGTAGTACATTTGTGTGAATATTTCTTAGTAGTTTTGTATGAGATTATGTTTGGTAATCATTTCCCAAGATTTTAAGGGGAGACAATGAAGGTTGTAGATCCCTTGGAAAGTGGTCCATTGAGAAATCTTGTGAGTTGAGGGACTTGAAGGCCCACATGGGTATTGAAAATTGATCGTACTCTTCTTGAGGGGAATAATCGGATCAAAGTCTAAAGGGACATCTATATGTCTTAATAATAACTTCCAAGTGCATACAATAGCATAACCTAGTCTACATATCCAGTCTCTGACACGAATGCAAATGGGTAAAGCATGGTCCACGTGTCATATTAAAAATAATATGAAAGTATGAAAGGAATTGAGTGTGATGGATTAATTTTCTCTTTGAAATAAGTAATTTATAAAAGGAAACATGGGGCTAGTGTTGACTAAAGAGATCTCCTATATAGAAATCATGCATGGTTATGGAAGGTTTGAGCCGATGGACCCCAATGAAGTAACCCAAAGTGCATTTGGGAAATTTTTCCTTTGTTTTTTGATTTATAGCACTGTCCCCTGGCCACTGGAAGTCCATACGAAGGAACCAAGTTTCAAATGAACCACTCAACCAGAACCAAACTAGCTCTTCATTCACTCATAAAGGAAGCATGCCCATTTGTAACAAAAAAATAACAACTAAATGTAAGATTAAATTCACATAAAGATCAATTTGAGCTTGGATTGGATTTTACAATGAGCTTTAACTTGCATAAAAGATTCATTCAAGGACACATGGAGAATCAATCTCAAGACCTAGATCTAAAAATGAGCAACATAATTGAGCTATGAAACCATTTAGAGTGAGTTTGATTTGTGTTGAGCATTTAGAGTTTTCCCACCATATTATTCAACCATCCTCACCATGAATCTAGGGCTCTAAGTTCCAAACTTTCTTTAATCATTCAGGATTGATCCTCACAACTAAGATACAAAACTTTATCTTAAATAAAAATAAAGAGCGGTTGGGGGATTCATCCCCGATAGTCATAGTGGATAATGGTGAGAGATGATAAGAAACTAGATAATATGGAAGGTTGTAGGCTACAGAGTGTGCATTATTATGAGAAAGGATCACTACTCTTTATCAACATAAATCCTATCCAATATTTTCTTAGACTCTATAAATTCTTCACTAATTGACTAATTGAATCAGGATTCATAATAAAGACGATTACCTCTAATTGGGATAAAATATTGGTAATATTTCTAATTCATAAATATAGTACTAGGTATCTCACTAAACAATCCATGACAATGGATCTTTGAATAATTTTATTATGGTTTAATATATAATATGGTAAATGCAATTCTATCTAACAAGTTGATCTAATTACTTTCCCTCTCAAACAGCCTAGTGTTAGAAAACAATGGGATCTTATGATGTAATCATAGGAATGGATTGGTTGGAGGTGCATTCATTTGTGCTAGATTACATAATAAAGTTACTTCATTTCTTAGATGATGAAGGGAAGGAAAAGGTCTTGAGAGGGGCAAACATGGTTGTATCCTTGCAATTTGTATCATTATTGTAGTTTAAAATAAGTCCCAAGAAGGGCTACTAGATGCATATTGTGGTGGCATAGTTTTGACTTAGTATCCCATCTTGTAAGAAATTCCAAATGTTTTTCTTGAATAGTTGCATGGGCTTCGTCCCAATTGTGATTTGGTGTTATTTGTTGAACCAAAGACCATATAAGTTCCCTTATTCAATGCCCATGCTTGAATTTCATTAGTTGTAGATGCATATGTAGAATTTTTTGGATTTAGAGTTGATCCAACCTAGCATGTCACCTTGGGGAACACCAATTATCTTTGTGAGGAAGAAGGATGGATCCCAGATGTTGTGTATAGATTACATAGAGTTGAATATTAAGGCCACCATATATAACCAATATCCCTTTCCTTATATCTATGGATTTTTTATTATATTAAAGGGTCCATAATGTTTTTTAATATTGATGTATGATTGGGGTATGATCATCTATAAATAAAGGATGAAAATATCATGAAAACCGCTTTTACATTCTGATTTGAGAATTCTGGGTTTGAGGTGGTTCCTTTTGGGTTGACTAATGTGCCTATGGTATTAGTGAATGATTGTGTCCTTTTCTCCTATGTTATGTGTGCTCTTAACATCTATTTAGCATACCTTCTTCTATTATCCAACCCC
Source organism: Pseudotsuga menziesii (assembly GCA_001517045.1). NCBI lineage: Eukaryota > Viridiplantae > Streptophyta > Pinopsida > Pinales > Pinaceae > Pseudotsuga > Pseudotsuga menziesii. Next base: position 185,538 of record LPNX010557417.1, read on the forward strand.
TACGGTGTCCTCTTTTAATTTTTCCAATCTTCCTTACCATGAATGTCCCCATAAAAGGTTTCCTATATTGCTATGTACCCTTGTTTTTCTCTTCCTTCTTAGCCTCAATATTTTTCTAATCCTTCCTTCTTCCATAATATAATATTAGCAAACACCTTCCCTTCCTTCCCTTCTTCCTTTAGGGTAACCCAACAATGCAAATCATTTCCAAATTAGGCTTGGCCTGCTATTTCCTTTCTACATTTCTCCTTCCTCGTTTACTTTTGGTATTATTCCCTTCCTATTCTCATAGAACTCCACACACATGGGGAAATATAACTAAGCTATATGGTCATTAGAAAAACTTTTAAATCATGAAGAGAACAAGATAAGGGTATCCCCACAAATCCAAGGTCCATTCGAAACAATGTTGATACAATGCAATTAGGCTTTAGACGCTATGGTTGTGCCACCCATATGGCTTCAATACATCTTTAATTCAAGTCCTTTTCATGGCCTTTGGAAACATCCCACCAACAATGTGCTCATGTAATGTATATGTTATGTATGATACCCATACATCTTCATACTCAACAATAACATCAATGGGCGTGTCATCAAGAGGAATTTTATCCCCTCATACTTGACCTATGGAACAAAATTCCAAGGAGCCTCACAAAACCATTGTTCTTATGATTACCATGAAGAACCATATAATGTATACAATTTGGCTTAAGGTTGATGGTAGCCATAAAGGTGCCCTAAGGCCATATGCCCAATAGACAAGATGAAATGCATGTTCATGCATGCCATATAAATTAATGACATTGACAATAATGATGAAATAGATGAAATCAACACACATACACACACTCATTATACCCTATCTCCTCCTCATGTGTAATTTATCCTTCTATATTATTTTTCATCTACGTTGAACATTTTCCATTTTTCATAAAAAACCTCTCTCTATCTCTATATTTATAATAATCCAATCACTCCCCACTCGGAGCTGGTTTCCTTATGGGGACTTCTTTGGTTTGTTAGGAGAATGAGACTCGCTTCTATTATGATGGTTGGTGATTCAAAAGCTATTACATATTGGGCTAGAGGGTTAACTGCACTTCACTCTTTGTTATTGGAAAATTGGATGGGAAATGTTATAAAGTTGATATATGAGCTCTCACACATTACTTTTTAGCATATCTATAGAGAATTAAATGATGACGCAGATAGACTTTCAAAGAAAGGCATCGGTGAATTGGATGGAAATATTATTTTAAAAAGCTCAGAGATGAAATACTTATACAATTAGACAGATTAAGGTTTTTTTGATTTAGGATTTGTTCATCTAGTAAACTTCGTTTACTAATAGCTTGTTTTTTTTGGGTGGCATCTTTCTTGTTTTCTTATCATTGTTATGATATGTTGTTTACTACTAAACCTATAAAAATGTCAAAATAGTGTTGGGAGAAGAAAATATAAATATCATGTTTTATCAAGATGGTAATTTATTTTGGATTATAAGAAGAACTCTAATCTTCCCAAAAATAAAAATGTAATTCATTGATACAACTTTGTTTTATAATATAAAGTTGTTATTTAGTGCTTAACAAAAACCCATAATCCTGGTGGTCAAAAGAGACCCGCTGGTCTATCATCTCCCTTCTTCATTGTGGTCTGGAGTTTATTCACTCAACCTTTGAACTTTTACTAGGTAGGAAGTCACTCGACGAAACTGAAAGCACTTGTGGTGGCGAAGAATGCTAACTTGAGTGAAGAACGATGTGAGATGGCATGTAAACAAAGGTGATTGAGAGAAGCCATGTGCATTTTGCATTTGATGGACGAACAAGTAGATTGCTCTGCTTATCATTCTCTCTTACAGGTATGCCTCATTAACAGAGAGAGCTCTGCCAGAGGCCAAGCTAGTCCATGCTCACATCATCCAAAGTTCTTTCAAATTTAATTGCACTGTCAAGGCTTTGCCCAATAAACTCCTAAACGTGTATGCCAAGTGCAGGAATTTAATTGATGGTCGCAGGTTTCTGGAGCAAAATCTTGAGCGAAATGTGGTATCGTGGAGTATCATGATTGCAGCTTACTCTAGGGCTAGCCATGGCAAAGAATTGTTGACACTTTTCAATCAAATGCAAAGAACAGGTATTCTCCCCAATCACTTCACTCTATCCAGCCTTCTCCCAGCATGTACTCACTTGGAAGCAGTGGTGGAGGTTCATGAAGAAATAATCAGAAGTGGGTTTCACTTTGAATTTTTTGTGGGGAATGCCCTTCTTTACATGTATACAAAATATGGGAATATCAACACTGGACGTTATGTGTTTGACAAATTGCTTAGATGAGATGTTGTCACATGGAATGCTATGATTGCAGGATATGCACAGAAGGGGTATGTTAATGAGGCTCTCAACCTGTTTGACTAGGTTACGCATTATAACACAGGAAAGAAGGCATGGATTCAATGAAAAAGTTCGCTTCACTCTACCTCATGAAGGGAAGGACAAAATAAGGCAGAAGAGCCAGTGAGTTGGTTCGAATCCGTTTGCTTCGCTCTTCTCATGACTTGAAGGGAAGCTGCTTGCTTGCTAGAACCATTCTTTTTCGTTGAACTTAGTTGGTCTGGGAGCACTAGAGAGCCATCAATGTGAATATTATTCATATTGAAAAATAGTGAAAAGTAAAGATATGCATAGAAGGGGTATGTTAATGAGGCTCTCGACCTGTTTGACAAAATGCCTGAACAAAATGTGGTCTTCTAGACATCAATGATTGTGGGATATGCACAGGATTGGTTGGTTGACGAGGCTACTAAACTCTTTGATGAAATTCCTGAAAGGAATCTGGTATCTTGTACATCTGTGATTTCGGGTTATGCTCAGAATGGATGTGTTGATGAAGATTACAAACTCGAGCTTTCTGGAGTAACCCTCCACACAGGAAAGATGTTGGCCCTGTTCAACCGAAGTTACACATGGATGTGTTTAGAAACATCTCCTCTGCAGATGCCAAGATTAGGGTAGCCGCTACATTAACTTTAGTTTAGGAGCTACAGGAAGTCCAGACAATTTATGACCAAAGCGGCACTGAGGGAAACGATGATGGAGATTTAAAGCTAGAAGCTGCTAAAGATGCTTTTCTGAAAAATTGTGCTCCGACTATGAAATATTCCATTCATTGGCTTATTTGTGGGATTTCATCGTCTAGAGCCGTAAGTTTTCTATCATCTAATCTGAATTTGGTGCCAACAATATGTTTTCTATTATCCAAGTTAATTTTGATTCCAAAGGCTAGTATGTGCATTGGCTGAAATATATTTCAATTTGATAAAACACTGTCAGCACAGATTTGTCTGTATATTATCATCGCCGGTCTTCATTAAAAATGCTTATTAATGCTCCAATCTTAATCCACTATTTAATGTCTAATGACTTCCAATTCCTAGGCTGGTCTCAGTTTTCAGGCTTTGTTATTTCAAATTTGGAATTCTGTAGTGTTTGGATTTGCCTGAATTTGGATGCTTGATTGTTTCCTTATTCAAATTTATTACACACTGAGTTGGGAACATGGATGTTTCAATTTGTTCAAACATTACAGTTGTGTTTCATTCTGGACGTGCATCTGCATTTAAAGAATAGAAAGCTGAAATCATAAATCTGCTCTTGCATATTATTAACATGAATTATGTTTTTTGTTTTGAAGTAAAAATATTTTGTAGAGTTTGAAATTGTAGATCATTTTATGATGGAAGTGAGCTTTGCTTACAATTTTCCAGTTCTTGACATTAACATATGTCCTAAAATTTTGTGAAATTTCTTGATTGAATCTCTTTCCCAGGACATTGCCAGTTTTAGATGTTAACTTTAACTTTGGAGTCACCGATGTTTACACAAAATCTTGTAAACATTAGATCGATTGCGAAGTGTCACAACGAAGCATATCCCCTTATTTAAAATCCAATAATTAAAAAGCTTTGCCTCCACAAAAATAGAATAATAGGTAGTTTTAGGGTGTTCTCGTAGTGTGCATTATGGTCAAAGTACTAGAAAAGGTTGCTGGTTGAGAGTCCATTACTCCTGCTTCATATGCTGATGACATGTGATCACTCTATGGTTTATTCTATGAAGTTGCTAATGTATTTGTCTTTATTATGGAAGTACCGCATTCTTTTATTTTTGTGATTTGGTTCTTGGTAGCTACAGATCATGGGAAATAATGACATGTTGTAAGCAGGTTCATTGTCATTATGTGTTATCGCATGTATTTCATATTATATATGGCCATGGTTTCACTTGATTACAAGTTGTCTATGGGCAGAATAAGGAATGAGGTAATGCAACGGTATGTTGTAAGAAAGTTCATTGTCATTATGTGTTATCACATGTATTGCATATTATATATGGCTAGGGTTTCACTTGATTACAAGTTGTCTACAAGAAGAATAAGGAATGAGGCAATGCAATAGTATGTGTGGTTTATGAAGGATCCATGGTTGATGTGGCTCAATTTTGTTTTGGATTTCGTTAGGCTGGGCTACCCACAACAAAACAAGCATATTTAGTGCAGACACTATTAGTTTATAAACAAAGTAGCAGTGCATGGAAGTCAAATCAAAAGGAGCCATTTAACAGTCCAGAAGACCACATAGAAGCCTCTTTGTCCTTAAAATACCAAAAGGAGCTATTTAATAGTCCAAGGAGACAATCATGCCCAATTTTGGACCAACACAGAACATTGGTTATAAATGGTTATAAAGACCACAACCAGAAGTTAACATTGCTTACCCTTCCACTACAACCACTCCAGTGAGTACTTAAATTTAAGCCATGTCAAACTTCACCTATGCATATTGTGAATCCTCAACTTGTGTGTCCATTACTTTTCGATGCATAACAGGGACAACTAGCTTTTAGTGCAGAGAAAGATATCTGCTCAAATAGTTTATGACAAGAAAATTGCAAATTTACTCCGCAATACAATGCCAGTCTTTCTAGCGTATCTAAAGGGAGATGTTAATTTGGGCCATTTAATAAAGGAAATTGAGCAAGGAATATGGACAAGGATGCTACAATGATCTGTCACAAGATAGGTGATATAATTTGCTTATATTCTGCTAAAAGGACTATTTTAATGGAACAAGCTACCTATGCTCACAAAAAAGAGAAATATGGCTTAACTCTTTCTTAAAAAATAGGAAGGAATGCTGTGACTGAAAGCATGCAGCATAAAATAATGAGTTGTTTACAAAAGTAGATAAATGCTACAAATTTATCAAATGGAGAATTCAGTTTAAATACATAATCATTAAAACTGACCTAATTGGGGCCACCACTAATTAAGGTGTTTTTTTGTCAAGTTTTGTTCTAGGCCCCTAAGTGGAGAAAGCCTCTTGGCATCTTGCTTTGAGACAACATAACTTTCATAAGTGTTCAAGAACTCATAACTCCATTCAAACTTGTTGATTTTCAAGAGGAAAGGAAAAAAGTAGGAAGCAAATGTAGATCAACTGAATGTAACCACTCTTAACTTCTCTTCAAGTAGTTATTCGATAGAAAACTTCCCAATGTGACAATTCTCAATCTCTGAGAATTTTAAGAATTCAAAACTTTTATGGAGTAATTGTCAACTCTTGTCACTATGTATACTTCTACAGTTAATTGACATACAGTGAAAACAATAGGAGATGATAGCTCCTACATCAGTTGCAGATGGTGCTTAAAAGGGTTACATACAAGTTTAAAATGAAAGTATTGACTGGCCAACAACAAAAGAGAACCACTTGGCAATCAACTGCCATGAAAGAGAGAAGAATAACTTATGAAGATTTCAAGGGGATACATGTAATCGTGTAGATAGACTAGGTTGGCTGAATTGTCTTTCCAAAATTGAGTTACAAGACATATGTAAAGTGACCTATCAATATATACATAAAACTACTGATAAAAACATACAAGTATAATCTACCATCCTTGAAAAGCGTACCTTTCATGGAATCGGGTTGTTGAAATCCCAAGGACTTCTTTGGTGTAGCTTCATTAATACGCATAGGTTTTGATGAGCAATAAACGCCATTCATTTCAGTCATAGCTCGATTTTTCTTGTTCTCATCACCAAATATGACAAACCCATAACCTTTGGTGCAAGTTATATTTGCATCTATCAAAAATTTAGCACCTTTAATAGATGGATATCAGCTTTGGAAAGTCTCTTGCAAAATAATATCAGTGACCTCATGATCCAAGTCCCCAACAAATATGGAATACTCGGTGCTTGGTTCTGTCCGTCTGGCACCAACTCCAAAAGTAGCCCAATTTAACCTAAAAGGTTGTTGAGAACTGGGCATGGGCGTACCATGGAAATTTTGCAAAATTATCTCTATATTTGCATGCGAATCAAGTTCCACAAAACCATAACCCTCTGGTTGTCCAGTTTGCTTATTTCGAATAATGTTAACAGAAACAACATCCCACTCCAGATGGACTCAATTAGTTTAAATATTGCAAAAACCACTTCTTCTATAAACAAAAAATCAATGGAATTTGACCAAGTTGCACTTTCACAGACCCACAACTTGAGAAACTTGTTAATAATACTTATCACATCATATCCAAGAAATAGAGAGTATACAAAAAAGATGAAGCACTGAATGTTGCCACATCCATAGTTATAACAAAAAATCTCGTGAATAATCAAATACAGGAGACATGCATTCACCTTTATGTCATTAACTAGTAGATACTATCTTAAAATTATATAATATAAAATCTATGGGATTAAAAATTAAAAAATGAGACAGGAATTCATGATCGCTAAAACCATCACATCTTGAAAGTTGACATGCTACATTCATTGAACTAGTTATTGAGTAATTTGCTTTGTTGTATTGGTGAGTGGTTGTGGATAACTTCATATACAACCAATTAATGCATATATTTGAGGTGCCTGCTTACTTAAGCTCATTGTGTTTGGAGCTTATAGCTTAGCTGGCCACCCTTTTTAGGAGAGCACTCCAATTTGCAATATAAGCAAGTTTTTAGTTGAAACACTCTTGTATGGAACTCATGGCCTTGTAGGTTTCTGTCCTGGTGCTTCACCGAGATGTTCTAAATATGGACTTATACTTGCTTAGCTGCAAGGGTTCTACTATTTAGGGTTTGTTAGGCCCATTCAGAGTTTGCTTTAGGGCAGCATTTTTTTCTGAAGACCTCAATTGAGTATTGTGGGGATTGTTTCTTATGGCTTTGGTTGTATGTTCATCCCCACAGACTATGTCAGCAGATTGCTATGGTAATCGACCATTGATGTGTAGGTCCATTTCCTCATTTGCATGAACCTCTGAAATTTTGAAAAGGGAAACAAAATTACTTGTCTTTACAATACTTGCCTATTTTATTGTTCTTAGGAATCTGCAATAGAATGGTATTTAGGTTTCTTATTTTCAATTGAGGGCACCATGTTGTTAGCCAATGATCCCCCTGATCTGTGTTGTGCCAACAACCTGTTTTAAATATGCTCTCTTATGAATTTTTGATTCCAAATAAGGATTATGCATATTCCCTAATTGCAATGGACTAGGAAATAATGCAATGTTAGTGTAGAATCTCATTGAGGACAGGTCCAATTAACTTGTATAAGCACAATAGGTTTAAGATTTCTTCTGTGTAATTGTACAATTTTTTCACAGGATAATTCTAAAACAACTAAATACTTAGACACAAAAACAAATTCTTCAAGTGGAACTGAGCAACAAATAATTAAATATGTGTCAGTTTACATATCTAAGCCTATCCTTCTCCCCATCCTCATTTATATGTCAAAATATGTGTCAGTTTCAAATCCTTTTGATACATGCCTATCGTGGAATGATGGCAAAAATTTCTCCACATAAATGGTTGAAGCTACGCCAATATCAAAAGTTTTTAGACTTTTTGTCACAAATTTAAATGAAGTTAGTTTTCGACATAGTTCTAAGTTGCAAAGGCCATTATTAATGGCAATTTATCATGTTTTATAATTTAAGGAAACATTCACACCTATGTTGTTACAAAGACAAGAAGACAGACATACAATGCTCAAACATTGCATATTGAATGGTGATAACCATCAGTTACAACCAATAGTTAAGAACATGGATTTCTAGAAGTACAACGACATGAACCAGAGTTGGTTCACAAGGTTTTTTTGGCTTAGCAATACCCTATGTAGAACTCAATACACATGGTAGAGAAAAATCCAGTTTAATAAAACTCTATAACTAGAGATACAAGCATTAGGTGATCTGTCATATGTGCAAAAAGAGAAGATGTTTCAACTTACAAATCAAGTTTTTGCTAAGGATATCAGCTTGTAGATGTCCCTGATCACCATGGTATGGACGAATCTGCTATTTTCCCTGGGTTTTGCATCAAAAACTTGGTGAAGAAGAATATGTGGTGAATGTTTATATGTAAATGTGATTACTAGGCTACCCTACTAGAAAAATATCAATCTTGACTGCTTACAATGGTCAAAGGCACTTGATTCCCAATATCATCAAACAAAGACATGCCTAATCATCTCATTAGATCTTTGAGCAAGGTGACGACTGTTGACAGGTTTCAAGGTCAACAAATTGACTAATGTATCACTCTCTCTAGTCTGAACCAGATTTCTAGGCCACCTTCGAGATGTTAGTAACTTAGTAGACTCGTTGCCATGTCCCAAGCTAGTTTTGGCTTGTATGTTTTATGGCATTGCTCTTTGTTTAAACAATGAGATAAACTGCAACCCACTTTTCAAACTAATACTCCAACACCATGATAGGCTCGCTTTTGAATTTGGATAAAACAACTTGACCCACATGACATCTTTGTTGAGGGCACTGGCAAGATTCATCTTGTGAGTGGACTAGAGATGGAGCACATTACCTTGAGCAATTTTTTATCAACTTTATCAAGGACAAACAATAGAGTGACAAGTAATTATTCATTATCCTAATCAACAAATACAGGGATACAATTCAGGGCTATCAGGAGAGGAATTTACAAACATGTCAAAACCATGCCCTGGTGAAATATATGCACAGTTAGAGCTCAAAGATGAAAAGGCATTAAAGCATTATGAAGAAAATCTCAATCATGGTGAGTTTGTAGAAAAGGGCACCCTAAAAAGGATTAAAAGGCACGAGTTGAGGGTGTAGCTAGGTGGCACTTACAGTTCATTGCACAAAGTAGAAGTGACACCCATAAGGAATTGAGTGTGATGGCTTAATTTTCTCTCTGAAATAAGTAATCTATAAAAGGAAACATGGGGCCAGTGTTGACTAAAGATATCACCTATATAGAAATCATGAATGGTTATGGAAGGTTTGAGCCCATGGACCCCAATGAAGTAACCCAAAGTGCATTTGAGACATTTTTCCTTTGTTTTATTTATTTATAGTGGTGTCCCCTAGCCATTGGAAGGCCATGCAAAGGAACCAACTTTCAAACGAACAACTCACTCGGAACCAAACTAGCTCTTCATTCACTTAGAAAGGAAGCATGCCCATTCATAACAAAAAAATACAACTAAATGTAAGATTAAATTCACATAAAGATAAATCTGAGCCTTGGATTGGATTTTATGGAGAGCTTTAACTTGCATAAAAGAGTCATTCAAGGACACATGGAGAATTGGTCTCAAGACCTAGATCTAAAACTGAGCAACATAATTGAGCTATGAAATTTCCAATGGATGTGTATAGGCCTCATAGAATCAATTTGTTCATCGACGAATGATGCTCCATCACAATATCAATGATTAGGCACCTGGAGGATAAGCCCTTAACGCCTCTCTCAATGCATCTCTAAAACATTGTTGTTGATCCTATCGTTAAGCTCCCAATTTTTTACTTTTGGATGCACATTAATCTTTAGGCTTCATATTGCCTTTGACGCCCTTTATATCTCTATCCCACATTGATTGTGGGAATGTCTAAACTTTTATTTACATACATGTGTGTTCTTTATTATATCAACACATTGTGCACATTATATACCATAGTGGCCATGAGATGAACTCTTTCAACACTAGATTTGGTTATGAGTTGTGGTTGGATATGGTGGACTTGCAAAGACAATAAATGTAAAGATTGGGCTCAGCAAAGCCCTAATCTTTTACAATTTATTTTTACAAGAAACCATATATATAACAACTGGAGGCACAAAGGACTAGAGTGGAATAGTATAGTCCCCATAGAAAAGTCCCATATCTAGAGGTATTGTGGGATTAGGAGCTTGATTAGGTGTCCTTTCACATTGTAACCTTAAAGGGCATGTGAATGATGCAAGTCCAAAAGCCTATCCACAATACATTTTTTTTTAATTGGATCTCTGACCCATTATTGTTATTTTCTTAGTAGAGTGAGTTTGATTTTTGTTGAGCATTTAGAGATTTCCCACCATATTATTCAACCACCCTCACCATGAATCTAGGGCTCTAAGTTCCAATCTTTCTTTAATCACTGAGGATTGATCCTCACAACTAAGATACAAAACTTTATCTTAAACTAAAATACAGAGAGGTTGGGGGATTCATCCCCGATAGTCATAGTGGATAGTGGTGGGAGATTATATGAAACTTGATAATGTGGAAGGTTGTAGGTTGTAGAGTGTACATTATTATGAGAAAGGATCACTACTCTTTATCAACATACATCATATCCAATATTTTCTTAAACTCTATAAATTCTTCACTAATTGACAAACAATTTTCAACCACAAACCATTAGAGGAGATTTGGGGTCTAAAATGGGCCTTATAAGAAAACATGCCAAAATAAATTTTTGTGAGTTGGAATTCAAGAACCAATAGAATTTCAATAAAATAAGTCAACCATAATGGTTGAATTGACATATTTGTCATTAAAAAAAACTTCTTTTTTTGTTCGTATTTTTGACATATCTCATTGTGTTTTTACTCAAATTTCGATTGGGAGAGCTCGTTGGATGAGGAATTTGATTCTGTATCCAACGAGTACCCACACTGCATACTTTTGATGGACCCTGCTACCCCAAAAATAAGAAATACCTGAAAAAACATGATGATGATGTCATCATCAAGTTTTTTCAGGTATTTCTTGTTTTTGGGGTAGCGGGGTCCGTCAAAAGTATGCAGTGTGGGTACTCGTTGGATGCGGAATCAAATTCCACATCCAACGAGCTCTCTCGATCGAAATTTGAGTAAAAACACAGGGAGATATGTTGAAAATACGAACACAAAAAGTAGTTTTTTTCTTTCTTCCTCCAAAATTAATCAATATTATTTTATTATTTTAACTATTATTTTATTATTTTTCTTAGGAGGCCCATTTTAGACCCCAAAATTCCTCTGATGAATTTTCAACACATATTGACCCTGGAAAATCTACTTCAAGAAAAATATAACGATGGATTGGCTTTGACTACGTTTTAATGATTATTTTAAAAGAGGAGAATTATATATTACAACAACTCCAGTGAGTATAGAATATTGTGTAAGTGAATCTAGTTTCTATAACATGTTTTCTTCTGTCTTGGCTTGCAATCTTCATTTAGAATGAGAATTGGCTAGACTCCAAGCTTGCTTAATTATACCAGTTTTAGTTCCAAGCATTATCATTACCATGATAATTACGAGGATAAGGATGATGACGATGACGATGATGACGATGACAATCATCATCAAAACAATGATACTAACAATGATGAATATTGGTGAGATACGGATGGATCCACACACATCCACTGTCAAGGGTATAATTGCCAACATGTCAGAGTTTAATGTGATGGGTTTGGTCATTCATTTTGGTGGTAGGAGTTTAGGTTGGACTTGCGGAGTATTATGTTGAAGTTTCTTACCTTGTATACCATTGTAGTGAGACCAAAACAAAACCATGAATTCAATGAGAATTTTTTTGCACCCTATTTCAAAGAGCTAACACACATAAGCTTTTCATAATGGTGTAATGAGATAACACACATAAGCTTTCACTCATAGTGTCATGTTAGAAGGAAAGCTAACTCCAACTAGATTTCCATCATTGTTTAATATATTTGATGACAATGTGGCAATGTTAGATGGAAAGCTACCTTATGAAAGCTAACACTGGCATTAGCTTTTACTCATCGTGCAATGTTTTAAGAACGAAAGATAAATCCAAATAGATTTTTATCATGGTGCATTGTGATTGATGACAATGTCGTCATACTAGATGGAAAACTATATTATGAAATCTTACACACATTAGATTTCACTCACCGTGCAACGATTTAAGGATGAAAGCTAACTTCAACTAGATTTCCAACACAGCACAATGTGGTTGATGACAATGTGGTTGTTTACATGGAAAACTACCTGATGAAAGCTAACACACATTAGCTTTCACTTATCGTGCCATGTTAAAATGAAAACTAACTCCAGTTAGATTTCCATCATGGTGTAATGAGCTAACACACATAAGCTTTTCTTTATAGTTCCGTGTTGTTAAAAGGAAAGTTAACTCCAGCTAGATTTCCATCATGGTGTAATGTATTTGGTGACAATGTGACTGTGTTAGATGGAAAACTACCTTATGAAGACTAAAAAACATTAGCTTTACTCACCATGCAATATATTAAGAAAGAAAGCTAACTCTAGCTAGATCTCCATCATGGTGCATTGTGATTCATGACAATGTGGTTGTGCTAGATGGAAAACTAAATTATGAATGCTAACACACATTAGATTTCACTCACCGTGTAGTGATTTAAGGATGAAAGCTAACTCCAGTTAGATTTCCATCACAGTGCAATGGAATCGATGACGATGTGGTTGTGTTAGATGGAAAACTACCTTATGAAAGCTAACACACATTAACTTTCACTCATAGTGCCATGTTGTTAAAATGAAAGCTAACTTCAACTAGATTTTCATCATGGTGTAATGAGCTAACAGACATAAGCTTTCCATCATGGTGTAATGTATTTGATGACAATGTGGTTGTGTTAGATAGAAAACTACCTTACGAAAGCTAACACACATTAGCTATTACTCACCGTGCAATGTTTTAATAACGAAAGCTAACTCTAGATAGATTTTCAACATGGTGCATTTTGATTGATGACAATGTGGTTGTGCTAAATGGAAAACTACATTATGAAAGCTAACACACATTAGATTCCACTCACTGTGCAATGATTTAAGGTTGAAAGCTAACTCCAGCTAGATTTCAATCATGGTGCAATTTGACAATGTGGTTGTGTTAGATGGAAAACTACCTTATGAAAGCTAGCACACATTAGCTTTCACTCATCATGCCATGTTGTTAAAAAGAAATCTAACTCCATCTATATTTTCGTATTAATGGTGTAATGAGTTAACATACAAAAGCTTTCACTCATAGTGACATGTTAGAAGAAAATCTAGCTCCAGTTAGATTTTCATCATGGTGTAATGTATTTGATGACAATGTGGCAGTGTTAGATGGAAAGCTACTTTATGAAGCTAACACACATTAGCTTTTACTCATTGTGCAAGGTTTTAAGAACGAAAGATAACGACAGTTAGATTGCCATAATGGTGCAATGTGATTGATGACAATGTGGTTGTGCTAGATGAAAAACTATACTATGAAAGCTTACACACATTAGATTTCACTCATAGTGTAACGATTTAAGGATGAAAGTTAACTTCAGGTAGATTTCTGATACAACGCAATGTGATTGATGACAATGTGTTTGATTTATCAAAGCTAACACACATTAGCTTTCACTCATCGTGCCATGTTGTTAAAAGGAAAGCTAACTCCAGCTAGATTTTCATCATGGTGCAATGAGCTAACACACATAAGCTTTCCCTTATAGTGCCATGTTGTTAGAATAAAAGCTAACTCCAGCTAGATTTCCATCATGGTGTAATGTATTTGATGACAATGCTACTCTATTAGATGGAAACCTATCTTATGAAGGCTAACATACAATATCTTTAATCACCTTGTAATTTTTTAAGAATGAAAGCTAACTCCACCTAGATTTCCATCATGGTGCATTGTGATTGATGACAATGTGGTTGTGCTAGATGGAAAAATACACTATGAAAACTCACACACATTAGATTTCACTCATTATGTAATGGTTTATGGATGAAAGCTAACTCCATCTAGATTTCCAACACGGTGCAATGTGCTTGATGACAATGTGTTTGTATTACATGGAAACCTACCTTATGAAATCTAATACACATTAGATTTCATTCATCGTGCCATGTTGTTAAAAGAAAAACTAACCCCAGCTACATTTTCATCATGGTGTAATAAGCTAACACACATAATCTTTCCCTTATAGTGCCATGTTGTTAGAAGGAAAGCTAACTCTATCTAGATTTACATCATGGTGTAATGTATCTTAATAACAATTTGGCTGTGTTAGATGAAAAACTACTTTATTAAAGCTAACAGACATTAGCTTTACTGACCGTGCAATGTTTTAAGAACGAAAGCTAACTCTAGCTAACTTTTCATCATGGTGCATTGTGATTGATGACAATGTGGTTGTGCTAGATTGAAAACTATATTATGTAACATACATTAAATTTCACTCACCGTGCAATGATTAAAGGATGGAAGATAACTCCCGCTAGATTTCCATCATGGTGCAATGTGATGAATGACGATGTGGTTGTGTTAAATGTAAACTACCTTATGAAAGCTAAAACATGTTAACTTTCATTCATCGTGCCATGTTGTTAGAAGGAAAGCTAACTCCAGCTAGATTTGCATCATGGTGTAATGTATTTGATGACAATGTGGCTGTGTTAGATGGAAAACTACCTTACGAAAGCTAACACAGATTACCTATTACTCATCGTGCAACGTTTTAAGAATGAAAGCTAACTCTAGCTAGATTTCCAACATGGTGCATTTTGATTGATGACAACATGGTTGTGCTAAATGAAAAACTACATTATGAAAGTTAACACACATCAGATTCCACTCATTATGCAACAATTTAAGATTGAAAGCTGACTTTAGCTAGATTTCCATCATGGTGCAATGTGACAATGTGCTTGTCTTAGATAGAAAGCTACCTTATGAAAGATAACACACATTAGCTTTCACTCATCCTACCATGTTGTTAAAAAGAAAACTAACTCCAGCCAGATTTTCATAATGGTGTAATGAGCTAACACACATAAGCTTTCACTCATAGTGCCATGTTATAAGGAAAGATAACTTTAGCTAGATTTTCATCATGGTGTCATGTATTTGATGACAATGTAGCTGTGTTAGATGGATAACTACTTTATGAAACCTAACAGGCATTAGGTTTTACTCACCGTGCAATGTTTTAAGAATGAAAACTAACTCCAACTAGATTTCTATCATGGTGCATTATGATTGATGACAATGTGGTTGTGCTAGATGTAAAACTACACTATGAAAGTTTACACACATAAGATTTCACTCACCATGCAACGATTTAAAGATAAAAGCTAACTTCATCTAGATTTCCAACACGACACAATGCGATTGATGATAATGTGGTTGTGTTACAGGGAAAACTACCTTATGAAAGTTAATACACGTTAGATTTCACTCATTGTACCATGCTGTTAAAAGGAAAGATAAATCCAGTTAGATTTCCATCGTGGTGTAATGAGCTAATACACATAAGCTTTCCCGTATAGTGCCATGTTGTCAGAAGAAAAACTAACTCCAGCTAGAATTCCATCACGGTGTAATGTATTTGATGAAACTGTGGCTGTGTTAGATGAAAAAATATCTTATGAAGGCTAACAAACATTAGCTTTACTCACCGTGCAATGTTTTAAGAACGAAAGCTAATTCTAGCTAGATTTCCATCATGGTGTATTGTGGTTGTGCTAGATGGAAAAATACACTATGAAAGCTTATACACATTAGATTTCACTCATCGTGCAACGATTTAAGGATGAAAGCTAACTCCATCTAGATTTCCAACATAGTGCAATGTGATTGATGACAATGTGGTTGTGTTACATGGAAAATTACCTTATGAAAGCTAACACACATTAGCTTTCACTCATCGTGCCATGTTGTTAAAATGAAAGTTAACTCCTGCTAAATTTCCATCATGGTGTAATGATGTAACACACATAAGATTTCCCTTATAGTGCCATGTTATTAGAAGGAAAACTAACTCCTGCTATATTTCCATCATGGTGTAATGAGGTAACACATAAGATTTCCCTTTTAGTGCCATGTTATTAGAAGGAAAACTAACTCCAGCTAGATTTCTATCATGGTGTAATGTATTTGATAATAATGTGACTGTGTTAGATGGAAAACTACCTTATGAAATCTAACATACATTAGCTTTAATCACCGTGCAATGTTTTAAGAACGAAAGCTAACTCTAGTTAGATTTCCATCTGGTGCATTGTGATTGAGGACAATGTGGTTGTGCTAAATAGAAAACTACATTATGAAATCTAGCACAAATTTGATTTCACTCACCATGCAATGATTTAAGGATGAAAGCTAACTCCAGCTAGATTTCCATCATGGTGCAATGTGATCGATGACAATGTGGTTGTGTTAGATGGAAAACTACCTTATGAAAGCTAACACACATTAGCTTTTACTCATCGTTCCATGTTTTTAGAAGAAAAGCTAACTCCAACTAGATTTGCATCATGGTGTATTGTATTTGATGAGAATGTGGCTGTGTTAGATGAAAAACTACCTTACAAAAGCTAACACACATTAGCTATTACTCATTGTGCAACGTTTTAAGAACGAAATCTAACTCTAGCTAGATTTTCAACATAGTGCATTTTGATTGATGAAAATGTGGTTGTGCTAAATGGAAAACTACATTATGAAAGATAACACACATTATATTTCACTCATCTCGCAATGGTTTAAGGTCGAAAACTAACTTCAGCTAGATTTCCATCACGGTGCAATGTGACAATGTGGTTGTGTTAGATAGAAAACTAATTTCAGCTAGATTTTCATCATGGTGTAATGACCTAACACACATGAGATTTCACTCATCGTGCCATTGTTTTACGAGGAACGCTAACTCCAACTAGATTTTCATCATGGTGTAATGTATTTGATGACAATGTGATTCTGTTAGATGAAAAAATATCTTATGAAAGCTAACTCCAACTAGATTTCCATCATGGTGCATTGTGATTGATGACAACGTAGTTGTGTTAAATGGAAACTACATTATGAAAGCTAACACATTAAATTTCAATCATCGTGCAATGATTTAAGAACTAAAGCTAACTTCAGCTAGATTTGAATTATTGCAACTATATTAATTTTTTGAACATACACTTCGTATGGTTTAACCTTAATTACAAACCGCAATTCAAATGTGTTACATAAATTGGGAGGAGTTACAGTGGAAAATACTATGTTGACCTCCTAATTAATGGTCAAGTTATTAGACTAGGAAGGGTTGAATCTACAGAGACTACAACTCATTATGGTGGATACATGCTTAATGTAGGATATGTTATGGTTTTGATAATTGATGTCATTGAACCACATTTGATTGTGGAAGATGTTGATGAAAGGGACTTACATCCATGGAAGATCATAGATTTGAGGCATAACAAAGGTAAATCAAAATCTTGAAGCACATGTTAAGTGTTTTTTATAGTACATTGTTTGTTTTTTTTTAGCAAATACTAAGTTTGTTTAATTTGTTGTATAGGTGCAAATGCCTCTTCTGCATTTTCTATTGGAGACAAGGTAGATCTTTCGCAATGTGGAGTCAAGGTGGGTGAAAGTTCCATTTTCAATACAAAGATTGGTCATAAGGTGCATGGAACGATGGTAAATAAATGATCCATAGTGGTTAACATTGAGAAGGTGTTAAAACATGATGCTCTCTTGCCACATCCAATATGATTTGAGAATACACTAGGGGGTGCATTGGGATCTTATGAGATTTGGCCATAACCAAATTTGAAAACTCATTGTCATGATCATCTAGTAAATAATCCCCAAGATAGGCTTACATTCACATGTAAAAAGGTTTCTCTTACACATGAATGCATGGAAACAAGCATGTGCATTGCCAAAAGGATCATAGTTAATGTTCATGAGTATGACATGGTTGAGGGTGAAATGTTAGGTGACAAGGAATTACGTGTAAAATCAAAATCTGTTGCAGGAACAAACTTGGGTTTGTCATTGACATGTATGCTAACACATGGACATATCACATGAGATTTTGGTCATTTCACCCTACCATCTGTACACATGGGATCACATTTTACCATTACGTCTCTTGCAAAGTGCTTGAGGGACCTTGAAGACCCACACCTTGATATGTATGGTGATTTGCTTTATGAGAGTGGAAGTTCAAGAAACACACTTTCAAATGCATTATTTCAAAACTCTATTTACTCAAAATGTAGAGTGTACAAGGATGCTTTCCTATCTTTAAATGGAAGCTCAAAAAATCAAAATCTTGATTTTAAACCTCTTCCTCCACATTTGTTGTTACAGTTGGACAATACAGTTAGTGATAATAAGAATCGTTATGTTTTCCTGTTTCTATCAGTATTAACTGCACTTGACGTCTTCATCACTATTGAGGTTGGGTTCTTGCTTGTGGGGCACACCCATGAAGACATAGATGGAACCTATGGAAGAATGTCTTCCAACTTGAAAAGTAAAGATATATATTCTTTACCTAGTTTAGGTGGAAACACCCGTTTTTCTTCATTTGTGAAATGTTTTAAGAATGAAATCTAACTCTAGATGATGGATACATATCGCACAATAGAATAAAAATGAGTGTTTCCACCTAAACTTATTGACAAAGTGTATGACTTCAAAAGTTTTCTTACTGGGTAGATCAAGGAGGGGAAAAATGCCCTCGTTGGACATCTTAATGTCCAGTACTTCTAATTTCTTATACTCAATGATGTTCTAGTTATGAGGTATAAAGAATCCATCAAAGACATTGAGTGGTCAGAACCAGCTGAGTTGTGGAATATAGATGATGAAGGTCGACCTATATTTCCCATAGGGAAGCCATCTTTCTTACATCCCAAAGACAATGATGTTTATTTAAAAGAACTAAAGGAATGACTAACATCATACATAAAAATGTGGAAAGAGACTATTGGCAATGAGAATTCACCAATTGTTACAAAGGAATGGAATAAAAAACTAGACTATTGGAAAAGTGTTCTTGATGCATTAGATGGAATCTACAATGACCATATACCCTTGGATGAAACTAATTCTTCTTCTAATGATTTTTGTCCCAAGACGAGGAAAAATGTTAACGTTGATGGTAATACACTCCATGCAATATCAAGTATTATGGATGGGGATTTTGATAATGTGACAGATGAACCGATATATGTTGGACTCAAGTGCAACAAGCCAAAGACAACATTCAATCCTAGAATTGATGTTGAGAAATGAAAGATGTTGCTTGTTAGATCAGGAAATGAGGATGAAGGAGAGATGATTTGGATGGCAAAAGCTACCTTAGATATCTTCCAGGATGATGACAGCGAGACCCTTCAAGTAAAGATTGATTGGTGGTAGCCTAGCTCAGGGAAATACAGGGGAACTTTTTTAAAACAATATTGGGTACCAAATCCTGATGACACAAAACTTGGATCTATTCCAATTAATACCATAGTTTGGGCATGGATGCCAAACAAAGAATATTGTAGGAAGACCAAGATAAATAAATTTGGTGTACAAGCTGTACTTGATCTGTTTGAGCGGATATAAGGAGATTAGGTGTAGATGATTCATGAATGCAATTTTGCTTTTTGAATGACTTTTAGCATACATGAAGAAACTTTTTCAATGTTTGTAGTATAATAAATACTCTTCAAGCTACTTTTTGGGGAATTTTGTATTATTTACTGCATATATGAACATTTCACTTCAAGTTCATTGTTAATTCATGTGATGATACTTTATGCAAATTAGATAACACCATTCAAATTTTAACTTTTCAATTTGTCTTTTAGATCAACACAAAATCTCACTATATCAATTGTGCATAATTATATTTATTAATGCATGTACAAAACCCTTACCTTATTTATTATTATCTTTTGCTCACTCCAATACCACTTTGAGCTTTTCATTTTGTTCCCGCGATGATTGGTGGAGTGTCCACTCAAAACGTAGGGACATTTCAACACACAATTTAATTCCATAAACTCTCTTTGTCATTATGATTAGCTGTGGAAATATTCATCCTCAAGCTGTACTTGATCTGCTTGAGAAAATATAAGGAGATTAGGTGGAGATGATTCATGAATGTAATTTTTCTTTTTGAATGACTAATTAATATACATGAAGAAAAAGTTGTCAATGTCTGCAGTATATCAAATATTCTCTTCAAGCTACCTTTTGAGGAATTTTATATTATTTGCTACATATATGAAAATTTTGGTTTAAATTCAATGTTGATTCATGTGATGATACTTTATGTGAATGCACCTTAAAACATCTTATAGACTTGCTTTGTGAATAAATGTAAGGCACTTGCAATAAGGTTTGAAGTCATTTTTCCCTATTATTCGTTGTTATAGTTGATATAAATTTAATTGCACTACTATGTTGCATTCAAATTCATAATTATATTTTCTCGTGTAGACTTTAAACTAGTGCCAACTTTGTACTAGTATATTAACTTATACTCAATAAATATAGTACTAACATTTTGAGTGTGTAGGTTTTATCAATTTGTCATCATTGTGATTGATTTTCTGGATTAAACTGTGTGAAGGTTTTTTAGACCAACGTTTTGAGTGGACACTCCACCCATGGTTGTTACAGGAACCATGAAAAACTCATTGTGGATCGAAAAAATTTCACATAACTTAATCCAGAAAATCAATCATTAAGTAGTAACATCATGTTAGCTTTAATTCATGTTAGACATTATCGTTAAATACATTGCATCAAAAAGACAATTTAATCCATGTGAGATTTAATGCTGATCGTAATTCACTACATGTAATATAAGTATTATGGATGGAGATTTTGATAATGTGACAGATGAACTTGTATATGTTGGACCCAAGTGCAACAAGCTAAAGCCAAGATTCAATCCTATGATTTTAGTTGAGAAAGGAAATATGTCGCTAGTTAGATCATGAACTGAGGATGAAGGAGAGATGATTTGGATGGAAAAAACCACCTCATATATCTTCCAGATTGATGAAAGTGAGACTCTTCATGTAAATGTTGATTGATGGAAGCTTGGTTCAGTGAAATACAAGGGAAAATTTTAGAACAATATTGGGTACCAAACCTTGATGACACATGACTTGGATCTATTATAGTTAATACCATAGTTTGGGCATGGATGCAAAATAAATAAGATTGCAGAAAGACTACGATAAATAAATGTGGTGTACAAGTTGTAATTGATTTGTTTGACTAAATATAAGGAGATTAGGTGGAGATGATTCATGAATGTAATTTTCTCTTTGAACGAGTTATTAATATACTAGAAGAAACACTTTTCAATGTTTGTTGTATATCAAATATTCTCTTCAATCCTTTTTTTGAGGAATTTTATATTATTTACTAATATGAAAATTTTGGTTCAACTTCTATGTTAATTCATATGATAGTACTTTATGTGAATTAGACAACACCATTCAATTTTTAACTTTTCAATTTGTTTTTAACATAAACTCAACATGTCACTAGATCAAATGTGATTCAATAATCAATCTTAAAACATCTTCTAGACTTCCTTTGTGAATAAATGTTAGGCACTTGCAATAAGGTTTGAAGTGACTTTTCCCTATTATTTGTTATTATAATTGATATAAATTTAATTGTTCTACTCTGTTGCATTTTAATTAATATTATATTTTCTTATGTAGAGTTTAAAGTGGTGTGAACTTTGTACTAATGCAATATCTTAAACCCAACAAAGACAAAGTAGTAACATTTTCAGAGTGCAGGCTTTCATAGTTTGTCATCATTGTGAATGATTTTTTGGATTAAGTTGTCAGTGAGTTTTTCAACCGACATTTCAAGTGGGAACTCCATGCATGATCGTTGGGAGAACAATGTAAGATTCATTATGGTTTGAAAAGCTTTCACGTAGCTTAATCCCGAAAATCAATATCCAAGTATTAACATTTAATGTCAATACTACATAAGTTAATAATAGTCAGAACACAATATTAATATGTTGTTAAATAACTTTATATCATGTAAGAAATTTCTTACACAAATTATTAATAATTCACTAGTCAAATATTGATGACTTTTGTTTTAATACGTAAATATAAATATGAATGATAATCAAAGTATATCATTAAATACATTTATAGGTAAAATTTCTCACATAAATATGTTATTCATAAAATCAACATTCATCCACTTAGTTTTTAATACACCACCACCAACAACAACAATAATAATAAATTATGTCTCTATTCTAATTCATAATTTATTTTAGTCATTACTAAGATAAAACCCATTTTACTCTGAGTCATAAAATATTTTCTCTTGTCCACTATCAAGTGCTACCAAATTCCAAAAATAAAACTAAAAAAAAATAGACTTAGTATGGTAACTCAGCCTAGACTTAGTTAACATAATTTCAATTAAATGAAATTCCAAGATAATAATAGCAACACACATTGATTATTAATGTCATTAAATAACTTTAATAATAATATGAAAAAAATCTTCTACAATCTATTTTTAGTGATATAATCATTGATATTAACTTATATTAGAAAATATAAATAATAGTAATATAAATAAATTATATTTCTATTCTAACGTATAATTGATTTTGATCGTTAAAATAGTCAACTTAGCATAGTAACACTTAATATATAATAGTTTTTCTTGTCACTTGTAAAATGTTGCCAACCTTATAATATATTACAACATGATACTCAACACAGACAATATTACTTGTTATGTTGAGAATTAAAATTGTTACACTAACAAACACATTTGTATTATGTCATTAAATAGTTTTTAAATGGGTCATTCTAAAATTGTGCCAACATTTTACTAGTATAGGAACTCAACACCAACAATGTACTAGTTACCATATAAAATTATAATTCAGTTGCTTAATCATAGTAACATATACAATATTAATGTCATTACATAAACTTAATCAACTTACCATTTAACTCAAACTATAGATAAGATTAATAGAAATTATGTAAGGAATCAAAGTCTAAGAATTTCATCATTTTGAAAGAATCAAAGTTTAAGACTTTCTTCATTTTTATTTGTCACAGAGGATTAGAAATGTGTAATATAGGTGTTAACACAGTCCCTCTCCCCTCATGTTGTAAAGGGTGCTAGCTCAATGGAAGAGTACCTGCATTACAAGCATGGCGATGGTGGTTCGATTCCTCTGTGCCCTAACATAAATTAATAGATGATATAAAATATTAATGATAATATAAATATTGTAATATATCTATATTTTCAATATAAATATGCTCTTTTCAATTAAACACATTGTTGAAATACTTCATAAATAAATAATGAACACTTGCAATAATTAGTTCAATTGGTTTCCCCCCTTCCTCTTGTATATGAAAAAAAGCAAATTGTAGTGCAATAATGCTATTCTAGTTCATAATTGATTTTGATTGTTAAAATAATTAATATTAATAAATAAGGGAGGATTTACTAACATCAATATCATTAAATAAATTTATAGGTAAGAAATTTCTCACATCAATCTATTATTCATAAAGTAAACATTCATCAACTTAGTTTTTTAATACACTACCATTACCAACAACAACAATAATAAATTATGTTGCTATTTTAATTCATAATTTATT
The DNA here is from genome assembly GCA_001517045.1 of Pseudotsuga menziesii. Lineage (NCBI taxonomy): Eukaryota > Viridiplantae > Streptophyta > Pinopsida > Pinales > Pinaceae > Pseudotsuga > Pseudotsuga menziesii. The sequence continues at coordinate 209,339 of LPNX010557417.1, forward strand.
TTAATCATTACAAGAGTAAAACTTAGACTTTAGAGTCATAAAATATTTTTTTGTTTTGATTATAAGTGGTGCCAACTTCCAAAATAAACAACATACTCAACAAAGACAAAAATAATTACTATGACAATGTTTATAATTGTTGTAGTAACAAATACAATGTTGGTATTATGTCATAAAATAATTTAATCAACTTAACATTTAATACAAACTATAAATAATATTAATAGAAATTATGTAAGGATTCAAAGGCTATGACTTTCCTCATTTTGAAAGAAGGCAATCTAGCGGAAGTTCTAAATTCTAGATCTAACCCATCTAGTTCTAATTGAGATGTAATATTTTCTTTTGAATGGTTGAATACTAAAGTTTTACTTGAAATAAATAAAAAAATATTAATTGAGAAAATAACTCATTGGATTAATTCTTCCAAATTTAATGGAATAGTTCTTTGAGTTTATTTTTCTAGATTTAATAGAATATGTATTTAGAGATTTACAAAAAAACTCAATGTGGATGAAATCCTCGTAATAGAATATTTCCAAATTTAATGAAATATGTGTTCTATAGATAAATTTGTGTTTATGAGTAATTATAATTTCTTCAAATTCCTTCAAAAGAGAAATACTTTTAACACTGCAGTAACTGACAGAAGGAGTGACATTTTTGAAAGTAATTTTGTTTCTAATCTTCAAAATATTCTAGAAAATTAATATTGGTAACATTCTAAGACTTTTTTCCTTTGCATACCAATCCTTAAATATATCTTCCAAACAACTTCCTCTCCAATCTAAGTTCACTTTAAGATCCCTAGGGGTATAAGACCAAACAACTTTGTTGAAGTCACATTCAAGGAAAAGGTGTTCAACTAATTCTTCTTCCTTTCTGCAAAGTGGGAAGAGCCCCGGTCCAACCTAACCTCTCTTCCTCAAATTTTTCCAGGTTAAAATTTTGTTTTCCATAAGAATCCAAAAGAAACATTTGACTTTGAAGGAAGTCTCTAGTTTCACAATTTTGAGTTCCACCATTTAAAGTTACCAAGATACATAGTGTGCATAATTATCGAATAAGCTTCTTTAGTTGTAACCCGACCATTAACTTTGTTCCAGGATCATGTTATTTTTTCCTCCTCTAAGTTGAGCTTGATACCCATTGTATTTAGATTTTAAATATAATTATCCCATAAGTCTGCCCAAATACCTGAGAATCCCAAATCATTTGACAAAAACCAATAATTCCCTTTCAACACAACCCAAGAAGGTCTCCTTAATTTGTTCAGAGTGGATAGCTCAAGAAATTCTATGTGATTAATTATGCCTCTGGGAAGTTTAAAGTTTCCCATTGTCACCCACAAAAGGATTGATTCCCACTCTCACTTGTTCTCTATTACCAATTTACCAGACCACCCAATTATTTATCCAACTGAAATTATTTAATACATTGTCCCAAATGGCAGAGAAGTCATTGTTGTCCCACTTATCATTTCTGAACCAAGATTCCCAATCTATATCTTTAAATATTTAGTCATACAAACCTTTCTCCAAATGTTTGAACCCTTAATGCCTCTCCATATACTTCTTAGACAAAGAGTAGTATTAAACCAATCCAATTTTTTTATGTTCCACCTACCTTTTCCTTTGGGAAGTGATAAATGCTCCTATGCCACTAAGTGAAGTGAGCTTCCACTCCCAACTCCTTTCCAAAGAAAATTGAAGATTTTGGAGTATATATTCTGAACAATAGAGTTATGAACCATAATAAGAGAAAACCAATACACTAGCACACTCGTTAGGACAAACTGAACCAAAGTAAATCTACCTCTAAGTGACAAAGAACGATAAACCCAGTTACTAATTCTTTTATATATCCTTTTCACTAACCACGTCCAATCGATCTCCTGTAGAAGTTTGGTTTTAAGAAGAACTTGATATGTTTGGACCCATTTTCTTGTGGTACTCAATTGTGACAACAAGAAAAAATGATTTCTTCCCTAACATCACCAGAGATTCTATGGTGATAGAAAACATACTTTTTTTTATTAATATCCATACTAGAAGCCAAAAATAAGGTATTGAGTAACTTGAACATATGTTTCCAATCGTCCACATAATCCCTCCAAAAAATTATCACATCATGTACAAAAAGCACATGCGATATAAATATACGAGCAAGAATATTCATACCTGAAAACAAGCTGTTCGATTTTTCTTCAGAAATCATTCTTCTTAGTCCCTCGATGATTAACAACAACAACAGCAAAAGGTGATAAAGGGCATCCCTGATGAATCCCATGGGATCTTTTGAAAAAGAAAGTTGGAGCTCCATTGATAAATACTGCAAAGTTTGCTGAGGATACACAAGCAAGTATCCAGTTTGTTACATCTACAGGGATACCGATTTGAATCAAGACGAAATGTAAAAATACCCAGTCCACTTTGTCGTAAGCTTTCGCAAGATCCATCTTCAATATCATAGCTCTTTTCTTCTTCAGTTTTGCAGAGTGAAGACATTCTTAGCTAATACCTATAGCTTCAATAATTTTCCTATATTTAAGAAATGCTAATTGTTCCTTGGAAATTATTTCTGAGAGATAAGGTTTCAGCTTGAGACCAATAATTTTTGTGACTAACATATACAACAAATTACACATCGATATAGCCTGTAATCACCAAAATAAATTGGATGCTCCATCTTCAAGATTAAAGTCACGAACATGGCATTGAGGGCACCACTCATAAAATGTTCTTTTCTAAAAGAATCAACGATTTCCACCAGGTCCTTACCGAAGATATTCAAGAAGACAAAGAATAACTCAACTAGCTATCTGTCTGTCCTCGAGATCCTATCCTTCACAAAACTTTTAAGACCCAAGGAAAATTCGTCTAGATCTATCTCCTTTCCTAGAGCCAAACCATCTTCTTCATTGAAAAATGAAGGAAGAAGTTTTAATACCTCCATTTATTCCCCAATGTTAATATTGTTTAAGTATTTATAAATATTAGAGAATAAAGATACATCCTCTTTTTGAATATCAACTTGAGATCGAACATTGTTGCCATCCTGAGTAGAAATTTCCTGTCTAGAGTTTAAATTTTTCTTGTAAGAAGAGAGATTATGAACACAAATTGTATTAATATCACCCACCTCCACCCAAGTCACTCTACTTTTCATCCTCCATAAATATTCAATTCTTCTCGGGATCTCATCCTTTTTAGTCTCCAAATTTGTAAGAATTTTCCTATCCTCTTCAAAGACGTTTCAAGTCAAGGTCCTTATTATAGATTCCTTTATAAGACTTTAAGTATTGATAAGATCCCTTTTATCATCACCCCCTTTCTTTTGATCCATTCCTTTACTACTTTTTTCATCTTCTTTAACTTCTAAACCATCAATTCCATGGCATTTAAACACTCACATTCCTAGAAGGAAGCCCAAGTATCCCTCACCATACTGCAAAAGGTATAATCCTTAAGACATCTTTAATTAAATTTCAATGGATATTTTTGTATCTCAACCTCTTCTTTAACTTGCAACACAATCAAACAATGGGCAAAAAAAATTTCCAACAAATTCCAAGATCGAAATTTGATGCCATTTTTATCTAACAGAGCCTCGACCATAAACAACCTCTCTAGTATTTTTCCTATACCTTTGTCACCTTGTGTATTGTTCTTCCAAGTGGGGAATTTTTTGTTAGAATAGATATCCACAAGATTACATTTGGAAGAAAGAACATGTAGAAAGGGAGACAGAGGATCCAAAGGAGAAAGAGAACCCCAAACCTCATTCGCAAACAAAATGAAATTCATGTCACCACCAATTATTCGATTAGATAATTTGAGAATTCACTTAAATCAACAGAGTCCCAAAAGCCTCTTATATTTTTATAAGGATCTTAATTATTTAAAATTCGAATAGTTTCTATACAACCTTTCACTCTACCTTCCAACAGAATACCAACAGTTGTATTAAAAGGCCTTACTTTATACGTTCTTGGATATAGCAGCAAGGCCCCCATTAAAACATTTAGATTCCACAGCACAAGCATCCCATTCTTTTCGAATCGATAAAAGGGTTTCACAAGACTTCAAATCATCTATCATAGTCTCTTGAAAAAAATACACATCTGCAGGGTTTGTATTAAAAGACTGCTTGAGGGACCTTCTTTTAGGGCCTCCCCCTAACCCTCTTAGATTTAAGGAAATACACAACATTATGAAACCTTCCTTTGAGACTTCGATGCTCTAAGTGCCTTGAAATGTTTCCAACTTTTTGACCTACTTCCTTTTCCTTTAATATTTTTGAGAGAGGGATGTAGACTCTATCCTTGCTTAGAAATTCCTCAGCGCCTTCCTTTACAGATACTTTTTTATTCTTCCTCCTAATAGTGACATTTTGATAATTAATTGCATTAATGGGAGTCTTTAGAGGATAGGTTGAGGGTTTGTTGATGAATTTTGACAAAGGTATCAAGGGTTTATTTGCTAAAATGTCCCCTAGTGCTTCCTTTAGGTACACCATATCTTCTAAACCTTCAACTAAAAAATCACTAAAAACCGATGAAGGAATATTATTCCCTTGTAACAAGGAAGAAGAAGGATCTGTTGGCTCTCTCGATACCCCTTATCCTTTGAAAATGGGATCTTAATAAAAAACTTGTTTAGGGTTTCAATATCCATCTGAATCTTCTCGAGAGAGTCCAAGAACTATGAACTAAAACTCTGAGGACAGTCTAAAATAGTCATCCCTTGTTTCAAATCGTAATATCTTTCAATCAATTTGATGTCATGTAAAATTCATCTGATGTTAAACCTTCATAAAGAACAAGAAACTTAGTTCATACAACAAACATTCTTTATTATTTTTAATTATGGGTGCATCCATGGAGGTGGGTTACATTTTTTGGCAACGCGAATTCGGAAAAAACAGAAAAATGTAACTTGATCGTGGTCTTAACAACTCAATCGAGGGTTTATAAAGTGCTCGATCAAGGTTCTGTTAAACACTCGATTGAGCTTTTTGTAAACCCTCGGTCGATGGTTGAAAACCTTGATCGAGGGTTAAAAAAATCTTGACTGAGAATTAAGGTAGACCTCAATCGAGCATCTTTAATTTCCTATAAATAGGAAACATGCCCATCATTTAATTGGATATGGATATGAACTTCCTTTGATGGATATTAATCATAGAGTAATTGGGTTATAGATGTGATTAATCACATCTATGACTCCAATCAATTACATCTATAACTCCAATTACTGTACAACTAATATCTATACATAAAATCTAGGGGAAGTGACAGTATTGAATGCATTTACTTGTTTTTTCTTCAAGGTATGTACTATTACCCTCAAGTATCATTCCTATAGTCGAAATTATGTTTTATTAGATTTTATTATCATATAATTAGATGTTTGATTTTAATTATATTTGGGTTTCCATATTCGTGTGCACACTCAAATATGTTTTTAGTTAAAGTTTTGAAAAGCTTGATTAAGCTGCTAGCTCGATCAAGCTTTTCTCTAACTTGTTTGATCAATGGTTTTAGATACCTTGATCGAACTCATAGCTTGATCTCGACATTGTATTTTCATATGCATCATGTAAAGTTTCATTTAATGAAGTCTTCCAAAAGATGCTTGGACACCTTGTAATTTGAAACCCCATTTGAATTCATGTCATTGAATATTTTCAATTCTTGTAAAAATGAGAATTAGTATCATGTTTAGTTTCCATACTTTTTGTTTTTCGGATCCCACAGTCGCCATAACACATTTTCTTTTATTTATTTTCCTCCACTCTTAGCATTATGAAACACCAAAACAATTAGTCACGTGTTATTGATGTAAATTCTAATGTCATTCAATAATTTATTAGCAAGATTAATTGCAAATGTGTGACACAATAACAATTTTTAAAAGTAAACAATGGACATTAATATAACCCAAGGAAATGAGGTCATATTTTTTTTTCATGCTCACATTTTCATCTCTCTAAAGGTACTAAAAATACTATGGTCCCCTGTATATAATTTTTAATTTTAAAAAACTGCAATTATGTGATATGACTTTGAATTTGACACTAACTTTTATCTTAATCGTCCTGTTCTATTCCGCCTTGGGCTCTAGGCTTTAAATTATATCTTACCCAAGGATATATATCGTAGGTATCATAACGTAGTCCTAAGAATCCAGGTCGAATGGATACAACTTGCCTAAGTTTAGCTCATCAACTAAATGGCATGCATCATTCCTCTCCTTGGTTCAATGCAAAAACAATACTATGGCAATGATGCATGCAATTCAGTTGATGAGATGAACTTAATCGAGTTGTGTCCACTTCACCTCGATTATCAGGACAACGATATGATACCTACAATATAGATCCTCATGCCAGATATTTAAAGCTCAAAGCCCAGGGAAAAATAGATAGGGATGATTAAGATAAAACTTAGTGTTTTTAAAGTCATGTCACTTAATTGTAGTTTTTTAAAATTAAAAATTATATACGAAGGAACAAAGTATTTTTATTATTTAAAACCTTTCCCTACATTTTTGTAACTCTAGTTTTGATCTTCAATTCTTGCCCCCTGACTACTACTCCATTCCAGCCCTGTTTTGTGTTTTGAAGTAGTTTAATGAACATTAAAAAAAATTTAACAATCCATTTCTAAAACCCGTGGCCCCATGGCGGTTTGTACCAGGGACTTCTAGTTTCCAAGTAAAATGACAAAAGGTCTATTAGTAGAATAAGCTGGCAATGTCATGATTGTTTTTCTGTTTAAATTTCTAAGATATTTATTATTTACAGAGTTGGTCGAATCAAATGATGTTGAAATTCCTTATATCCATTTTCTTAGTTGGATCCTAGAAGCCCATTTCTAAAATGTCCTACATAGGCATAATCTTCTATATAGGGTAGTCATGGTGGTAAGCATGCATATAAAACCTTGGTAGTCATGTACAAAGATTTTTTTTGAATATTTAACAGAACCTCAATTGAGGGTTTCTGACAACCTCGGTCAAGGTTTTAGTAAACCCTCGATCGAGGTTCTGTTAAGACCTTGATCGAGCTAAAAAGCTTGATCGAGGGACGAAAAAACAGAGAATTATCCCTCTTATAGGAAAATCAATGTTTCTCTGTGTCCTCTAGGGGGTGTATATGCTACCATTCATGGCACACAATTGAGTGGAGTTCATACCGATAGATTCATCATCGAATCCTCTATCCATTGAGGTATCATGCATGTGTTTTGGCATTCATATGGTTTTTTTTTTAATTAGTTATAAAACTTACACTTAGAAAACCTGACAACAACTTCGAAGCAACTCAAAAAAAAATCCGCAGGGTAAAAAATACACATAATTTTTTTTTGAAAAATACACAGCCCACACATCAACGCATCATCTTCAAAAGGGTATCTTTGGTTTTTCAATTTTTGAAAACAGTGAAAAAAAAAGTTGGGATGGACAAAAATGTGTATAAAATGATGTTGAAATCAAATGTGGTCACTTTCGAAAAATAATAAATAACTGTATATTGTGAATTAAATTAACAAAAAAATATGCTGGAAACAATGCATTTTGTGTAGATCATGCTCGTATATATATTTTTTAAATTACTAATGTAAGATTGAATTATTGGGGATGGACACAAGCCACTTATTAACTTCTTCAAATTTTAAAGGTCACACAGTTCATTAAGTGCAAAATTTCACAAATTAAATGACATTGGAATATTTAAAAAAAAATATCATTGAGAAGGAAAGATAATATTCTACAATTTGTTTTTCTACTACAAGTCGAAATTCATATGGCATATATGTGTTTCGAGGGCTTCTATCTAGCACATGAGTAAAAAATCAGGTTTTCATCGCCAAATTTGGCCAAAAAGTGTTACCCACCTTCATGGAATCACCCTTATATATTTATCTTATATATAATTGTTGGGTTAATGAACGATGTCCATTTTGTGAACTTTGTAAGGCATTCATTTTGCTAAAATTCATGGAATAACGACCAAGCAACCTGACGATCATTACAGTTTTTGAGTGTAAGAGGTAGTTAAGTGTAATTAAAAATATTCAATGTTCTTTTTAATGTGAGCCTTTTAACGTAGGAGGAAAGACAAGTAGTCCTTAGTGTCATTGTTGATAGGATGGAGGATCATAATGCAATGAATACTATGCACACCATAATTTTTATCTATTGACATAGTTGGATTTAAAGATATTATTCTTCAAATTCAAATAATGAACAGTTTTTTCTTATTCGATTGAAAAATGATTAATGATGGTTTTACTAAAATCAAAAGTTAGTTAACTTTTATTATGACTTCAAGTTTTTTAGCTTGTTTTACATCAATTTGAGTTAACATATGTTAGGCACCACATATATTGTACATTTTAAGCATTGGAGAAAGTCACATAAATATATTCTTATTTAAAAAAAATTGTTATTTTTAAATAAATTTTTTACTTAAATTTTCAATTATAAATATTTAGATTATGGAAGGTTAACATTTTAGAGCAATCATGAAATTACATTTTATTATATTAGGAATTTTTTCATAGTTCGAGCAACATTCATCTGTAAAGATTTAGTTTTGTTTTTAAGGGATTTGAGAATTTTGAACTTTTATTGTATACTTCTTTTTTCATCGTGACTATTTTGGGAGTAGAATTGAAGTTGATTTCAAATCAATATAAAGAACTTGTAAGATTAGAAGTTGTCCATCATAAAAGAAAAAAGATGTTTTTTATATAAAGAAAAATTTATCTCTATGAAAGCCAATGAAGAGTACATGAAGTTCAATTGGCACCTTTAAAAGCTTCCAATTAACATCTTTATTATAATGTGTTGTGCTCTTAATTTAAGTTTTAAAATTAAAAGACAAGCAACAAAAAGAATTCTAAAGCCTATGTACTCCACAACATATTTCTATTCTCTAAAGCCAAATCTATCATCATTAGTATTTATTTTAAGTAAAATATTATATAAAAAAATATGACAATGTTTACCTCACTTTTGATGTAATTAAATTTAAAAATTATTTGGCATTATTGTTTTTAATATAATTGTTCACAACAATAAAATTATGTTTAAGCTATATTTTCACAATAAAATTATATAAATGATATAATTTTTATTAAAAAATAAATAATTTTTTTATTTAAATATAAAAAAATCCTTTATAATAAACCAAAATCAATTAAAAAATTAACTAAACTAATATAAAATACAAAGTGTAAAATCCAAATTTAAAACAAAGTATACTATCAAAATTTGAAATATATTCAACTAAAAAAATTGAAAATAAAATTAAAAAATTATAAATATAAAAACTAATATAGTTTCCAAGCTTAATTAAATTTAAGATTGGAAAAAATAATAAATTAACATCATAATAATAAATACAAATATAAAACTTAAAAAACTTAGAAGGTACAATTTCTTAATTATATGTATAAGCATTTTTATTTGATAATTTAAGATAGATTAATACCTATATTTTTATAATAAAAATTTATATAAAAAATCACTTATAGTTGATCGATCGCATTGAACTACACCCTAGTAGAGGAGAGATGTCGAACTCATTCTGTGCTCATCCTGGAATGTCATTAAAAATAACTTGTTCCCTTAAATTAAATTTAAGGGATTTAGAATTGCATATATGTAAAACAACATAAATTAGATAAACAAAAACCATAAAAAATAGATTACACATTTCCACTTTAAAAAGATTTACATTACAACTACAAAAAATAAATTACATATTTCCACTCTAAGAAAAAGATTTACAGCTGAAGAGATTTGATTTCTCATCTAGATAGATCTATGCTAGTGAATAAATAATCTGTAGCCATATACTATAGCGGATGAATAAATAATTGGTATCTATAGATAAATAACTCATAACATATCCCCGGTGGTTAGCTGAAGTGGTTAAATAATTAAACACTGTTAATGAAAAAGCGGTTAAATAATTAAACACTATTAATTAAAAAGCGAGTTAACTGCGTGGTTTTAGATGTACTATTTGCTTAATCAATATAAAAGTTGTGTCCGTTTCTTTATGTTCAAAAACATCTGAAGCATTCTGCAAAGGTTGCGGTCAAGAACGGCATGTTTAAGCGTTCAGTAAAACACTTCATCCTCTTCGGAATTTTGCGAATTAGAAAACTTGTGATTAATGACCTATCTCTCGCGGAATGCATTTTTGACATTCCCCACTAATTCCGAGATTTGAATAACTCTTAAGATTGCATGAGATTAAGGTTTTGGCAAGATCCGATTGGAGATTTTAGATTCCAGTAAAAAGAAAAGGGAGTTTTTTAATTAAGCTTTAGCCCTTTTGGCTTGTTATATTTAATTTAAGAAATTTGTAAGGCTGCATCTTATGCTTTGGTCAAACAATATTTACAGCAAACGGAGTACGAACGTTATGTTTTCCATCGCTCCAGGTGAGGGTACCGAAAACATATCCTTTGGTGCCAACATTGGATGATGTAAATACTACATTGAAAGATAGTTTAGTGGAAGTCTTGGAGAATTGAAGGCTTTGTGGAGACACCTTCACATCCAACCCGGGAGGTACATCGATGGTAACCTTGTAAGTGGATCCCTGATCAGGTTTCAAGCTTGTGAGGGTTCTGCTTATGGTTGTGCTCCCCTTATGTAACATAGAGATGGCTATGCTTGGATAGTTCATATTACTGATCAGATCTACCTTTGCGCCAGATGGGCACTTATAGGTTTCATTTCCCGCGATTATCTTAATCTGGTCAGAAGTAAGACCGTAATTACACAAGAAGCGGAAGTAATCTTCTGTTGATGTTTCGTATACAAGTCCTGGTTGCAGAGCTTCGATTGGATTTACTTCTCCGCTTCCAAAATCAAAAGGAGTCCCAGGCATACCTGACTCAAGAGTCAATAATTTGCCCATATTGTTCGTTGCAGTAGCTGCCAATTGCCAAATAAATGGAGCACAGATGTTTGAAACCCAGGCAGCTCTGGCATTATAAAAGAAAACTTGTTCAACATATGATTCCATAGTTGAGACCTAGATGTAAAGATTACTAAAATCATTTATACGCAGTATATTTAACAATAAAAACAAAAGTTTCTCGATATTGGTCGGTCTGGTATTATATTTTGTAAGAAATAAAACATGATAAGTACCTGTTGTCATAAGGGCTGATCTGATAGCAGAGGGGCTCCAAGTAGGACTCATAGATTTTACAAATGCGGCTGCTCCACTAACATGAGGAGTCGCCATGGATGTTCCAGATATGATGTTAAATTTGGAAGGCATCATTCCAGCAGGAACTATGTCTCAAGATGCATTGGTGGGTATCCATGCAGCAAGTATGTTCACACCTGGTGCGCTGATGTCTGGCTGCAAGTATCAATAGAAAACTCATAACAGTTGTGAGTATCTGCAAGTCAATAAAGTTAAATCGCAGCAAGAACGTCAATGTTTTACTCAGCCAAAGTTGTGATTATCCGTTGAAATTGTAAATTCCGATGATGGCTAACAGGGGAGTTAGCAAAGGCAAATTTAATAGGTTGACCTGTGGTCAACCTATAAATAATTGAGAGTATTTTTTCATTGGTTCAGGTATAAATAAGTGGGAGTTTTTCATAATTGGTTCAGGTTCTATTCTTATGGATTTCCAGTGAGAGATAGTATTTAAAACTTTGATTTTTTTATAATGAGAGTGATATGTTACAGAGTGATAAAACTAGCAACAACCACATTAAATTAATAATGTGTCTGGATACGTCGATAGGCCTAAATTTAGGCATATATTTTTTATAATAACGTTTTTCCCTATAGTATGTGCTTAAATTTACACCTATCGGCATATACAGACACATTATTAATTTAATGTGGTTGTTGCTAGTAACGGGTGAGCCCATGGACATATCTAGAAAATATTAATGACAATAATAATGTTTATTTAATTATTCAAATATATAATAATAAATATAAATAATTATTAGAAAAAGTATTATTTATGATGCTGACGATGAAGATGATGGTGAACGATGAAGATGATGATGAGGAGGATGATGAATATGATGATGATGATGATGAGGATGAGGATTGTGGTGATGATGATGATGATGATGAGGATATTGATGATGTTGAGGATGAGGTTGTCGATGAAGACGATGAGGATGAGGATGATTAGGGTGAAGAGGATGATGAAGATGAGGGTGATGATGAGGATGATGATGATGATGATGACAAGGATGGTGACGATGATGAGGATGATGGTGAACAATGATGGTGATGAGGAGGAGGACGATGACTATGATGATGAGGATGATGATGATGAGGAGGAGGACGATGACTATGATGATGAGGATGATGATGATGATGATGATGATGACGACGATGACCATGATGATGATGATGAGGATGAGGGCGATGATGATGATGATGACCATGACGATGATGACGATGATGATAATGATGATGATGATGATGATGATGAGGGTAATGATGAGGAGGAGGAGGATGAGGGTGAAGATTATGATGAGGATGATGAGGATGATGAGGATGAGGGTGAAGATTATGATGATGATGATGAGGATGATGAGGATGGTGGTGTCGATGAAGATGATGATGATGGTGAGGATGAGGGCGATGAATGATGATGATGAGGATCGAGGTTGATGATGATGAGGATGAGGGTGACAATGAGGAGGATGATGGTGATGATGGTGAACAATGATGGTGATGATGAGGACGATGATGACTATGATGATGATGATGAGGATGAGGGTGATGATGATGACCATGATGATGATGCAAATGATGATGATGATGAGGATGATGGTGGTGATGATGATGATGACCATGATGATGATGATGATGATGAGGTTGAGGTTGAGGGTGATGAGGAGGAGGAGGAGGATGAGGGTGAGTATTATGATGATGATGAGGAGGAGGAGGAGGATGGTGATGATGATGAGGATGAGGGTGTCAATGAAGATGATGATGATGGTGAGGATGAGGGTGATGAATGGTGATGATGAGGATCGAGGTTGATGATGATGAGGATGAGGGTGATGATGATGATGAGGCTAATGGTGAATATGAGGAGGATGATGAATGTGATGATGAGGAGGAGGGAGAGGGTGTCAATGAAAATGATGATGATGGTGAGGATGAGGGTGATGAACGATGGTGATGAGCATCGAGGTTGATGATGATGAGGATGAGGGTGATGATGATGAGGACGAGGGTGACGATGAAGATAATGATGAACAATGATGGTGATGATGAGGAGGATGATGAATATGATGATGATGATGAGGATGATGATGATGATGATGATGATGAGGATGAGGGTGATGATGAGGAGGATGATGACTATGATGATGATGATGAGAATGAGGGTGATGATGATGATGAGGATGAGGGTGATGTTTAAGATGATGATGAACAATGATGGTGATGATCAAGAGGAGGAGGATGATGATGATGATGATGATCACCATGATGATGACCATGAGGATGAGGGTGATGATGATGATGATGAGGATGGTGACGATGACCATGATGATGATGATGATGACCATGAGGATGAGGGTGATGATGATAATGACCATGATGATGATGATGATGATGATGATGAAGATGAGGGTGATGAGGAGGAGGAGGAGGATGAGGGTGATGATGAGGATGAGGATGATGACCATGATGAAGTTGATGCGGATGAGGGTGATGATGATGATGATGATGATGAGGACGACGACGATGATGATGGTGATGAGGATGAGGGTGATGATGATGATGATAATGATGATGACCATGATGATGATGATGACGGTAATGATGAGGAGGAGGAGGATGAGGGTGATAATGATGATGAGGTTGACGATGATGATGATGACCATGATGAAGCTGATGAAGAAGGAAGATGAGGGTTATGATGATGATGATGATGATGATGATGACCATGATGATGATGATGAGGATGAGGGTGATGATGGTGATGAGGTTGATGATGATGATGATGATGATGAGGATGAGGATGATGACGGTGATGATGATGAGGATGATGATGATGACCATGATGAAGCTGATGAGGATTGATAAACATCACAAAGGGACATAACCCTTGATAAATATCATAATTTGACATTTTGATAAACGTCACAATGCGACATAACGCTTATTAAACGCCCACTGTAGCAAACGATGGCTTAACATCGTAATGTGATATAACCCTTGATAACGTCATAGTGAAATGTAAACCTTGATAAACATCACAATGCAACATAACCCTTCACAAATATCACAATGTGCATAACCCTTGATGAATGTCGCTAATGTAACATAACCCGTGATAAACGTCACAATGCGATATAAAGCTTATTAAACACCAACTGTAACAAACCATGGATTAATGGTAATGCGATACAACCCTCAATAACATCACACTGAAACGTCAACATTGATAAACATCACAATGCGACATAACCATTTACAAGTATGACAATGTGACATAACCCTTGACAAATATCACAATGTGACATAACCCTTGATGAATGTCGCTAATGTAACATAACCTGTCATAAATGTCACAATGCGACATAGCGCTTATTAAACGCCCACTGTAACGAACCATGGCTTAACGTCGTAATGTGATATAACCCTCGATAATGTCATAGTGAAACGTAAACCTTGATAAACATCACAATGCGACATAACCCTTGACAAATATCACAACGTGACATAACCATTGATGAATGTCCCTAATGTAACATAACCCATGATAAATGTCACAATGCGACATAAAGCTTATTAAATGCCAACTGTAACAAACCATGGCTTAATTGTAATGCGATACAACCCTCGATAACATCACACTGAAACGTTAACATTGATAAACATCACAATGCAACATAACCCTTGACAAGTATGACAATGTGACATAACCCTTGACAAATATCACAATGTGACATAACCCTTGATGAATGTTGGTAATGTAACATAACCTGTCATAAACGTCACAATGCGACATAACGCTTATTAAACGCCCACTGTAACGAACCATGGCTTAACATCGTAATGTGATATAACCCTCGACAACATCATAGTGAAACGTAAACCTTGATAAACATCACAATGGGACATAACCCTTGACAAATATCACAATGTCACATAACCCTTGATGAATGTCGCTAATGTAACATAACCCGTGATAAACGTCACAATGCGACATAACACTTATTAAACACCCACTGTAACAAACCATGGCTTAACGTTGTAATGTGATATAACATCACAGTGACACGTACGCCTTGATAAACATCACAATGTGACATAACGCTTATTAAATGCCCACTGTAACAAACGATGGCTTAACGTCGTAATATGATATAACCCTCGATAACGTCATAGTGAAACGTAAACCTTGATAAACATCACAATGCGACATAACCCTTCACAAATATCACAATGTACATAACCCTTGATGAATGTCGCTAATGTAACATAACCCGTGATAAATGTCACAATGCGACATAAAGCTTATTAAACACCGGCTGTAACAAACCATGGCTTAATCGTAATGCGATACAACCCTCGATAACATCACACTGAAACATCAACATTGATAAACATCACAATGCGACAAAACCCTTGACAAGTATGACAATGTGACATAACCCTTGACAAATATCACAATGTGACATAACCCTTGATGAATGTCGCTAATGTAACATAACCTGTCATAAACGTCACAATGCGACATAATGCTTATTAAATGCCCACTGTAACGAACCATGGCTTAACGTCGTAATGTGATATAACCCTCGATAATGTCATAGTGAAACGTCAACCTTGATAAACATCAAAATGTGACATAACCCTTGAAAAATATCACAATGTGACATAACCATTGATGAATGTCGCTAATGTAACATAACCCATGATAAACGTCACAATGCGACATAATGATTATTAAACACCCACTGTAACAAACCATGGCTTAACGTCGTAATATGATATAACCCTCGATAACATCATAGTGAAACGTAAACCTTGATAAACATCACAATGTGACATAACCCTTGATAAATAACATAATTTGACAAAACCCTCGATGAATGTCGCTAATGTGGCATAACCCATGGTAAACGTCACAATGCGACATAACGCTTATTAAACGCCAACTATCACATTATTAATGTGTCAAATCTTTGGTTGTGTAGACATATACCAACCAGACACTGTAACAAACCATGGCTTAACATCGTAATGTGATATAACCCTCGATAACATCATAGTGAAACGTCAACATTCATAAATATCACAATGCGACATAGCGCTTATTAAACGCCCACTGTAACGAACCATGGCTTAACGTCATAATGTGATATAACCCTCGATAACATTATAGTGAAACGTAAACCTTGATAAACAACACAATGCGACATAACCCTTGACAAATATCACAATGTGACATAACCATTGATGAATGTCACTAATGTAACATAACCCATGATAAATGTCACAAAGTGACATAAAGCTTATTAAATGCCAACTGTAACAAACCATGGCTTAATCGTAATGTGATACAACCCTCGATAACATCACACTGAAACGTCAACATTGATAAACATCACAATGCGACATAACCCTTGACAAGTATGACAATGTGACATAACCCTTGACAAATATCACAATGTGACATAACCCTTGATGAATGTTGCTAATGTAACATAACCTGTCATAAACGTCACAATGCGACATAACGCTTATTAAATGCCCACTGTAACGAACCATGGATTAACTTCGTAATGTATGGGAAGGTCCTCCAAACACCGCCCCAGACATCATTGGTCAAGAAAACCTCCATGGGAGATAGCTCATTGCTCATATTCGTACTGTGTTTTCATTGTGTCTTCGAAGGGATCGCCATCGGTGTTGCAGGCAAGTCTTCTTATTTCCTGGGTTGAAATTCTAAAAGGAAATTTAATGTAAGCTTCTTTATCTGATGCGTGGAGAGCATTGATCTGATCTTGAGCTGATGCATGGAGAGCATTGCGGACAGTGTGTTTACACAACATATTCGCTGCAATTGCGATGGGGGTAGTTGTCCTGTGCATAATTCCTGAGAGGCCCTTCCTCTCATGTGCAGCATATGCCTTCGCCTTTGTGATTTGGAGCCCCATTAAGCGCAAGAGAAGCTATATATATTCAAAATGCAGAGACGGTAATCTTCATTAATATGACTTTGAAAATAGCATTCTACCATTAGATTGTCTTCGACTTTAATACCTGACATGTGATAAGAGTAACTTATTATCTGCGTGTACTGATACCAACGCATGCACTATTGAGGAATGTCGCAATCCAACATAACTCTCGATGAATGTTGCAATGCGACAACGTCATTAAGGAATGTACCATGGATGGATGTCACAATGCAATATACCCTTCATTTATTATGCTTCATGAAATTATATATATATATATAAAGAAACTAATAAATTATGTACAGATGTAATTAGTATAAATTACGAAGATGTAATTAGAAGCTTGTAAATGCTAGTTAAATAAACATTATCACCATAATCTTTTCATAACAATTTTAATATTTAATATATTAATGTCATGAATATTAACATCATATTTTCAATTTGTTAAAAAATTATTTTATTTTTATTTCTTAATTAATAAAATATCTTTAATTGGTTAAAAATTTATTTTTTTGTATTTCTTAATTAATAAAATATCCTTAATATTAAGAGGAAAAACCAATTGTCATTTAAGTATATATATATAAGACTTTTAATATTATGGAAAAAAACCATTCATAATGAAACTTATAAATTATGAAAAGGTAATTCAAAGGTTATGAATGCTAGTTAAATAAAGGCTGTCACAACTCCACAATTATTAATCATCATTGTAAATGAAATTGAAATTGAAGATGAAATATTATGAAAAGAATTAAAAATTTACATTTTGTAAACTATATATAT
>LPNX010557417.1:228557-252044 GCA_001517045.1 Pseudotsuga menziesii
TATTTAATGCCATATAGCTTCAGTTCTATCAAACACTTTAACTGCAAAAGCAAGCTGCTTTTGTTTTGAAAATAGGTGCAACAAATTCAGAAAACAACTAAATCCATTAGCCTTTTTCATTTATTGTAATCAATTCTTTTATGAAACTTAATTTACGTGACATAGTTTTCATGTTTTCAATGACGTACAACTTTCTGCCCTTTCAATAACATACCATTTTTTGCTTTTCATACCAGTTTCCAAAGCAAAAATTGTTTAAGTTATCTATTAAAGTTGTTCGTTTAATCCAACTTTTTGTGGACACTGCCCTTTCAATAACATACCACTTTTTTCTTTTCATACCAGTTTCCAAAGCAAAAATTGTTTAAGTTATCTATTAAAGTTGTTCGTTTAATCCAACTTTTTGTGGACACTGCCCTTTCAATAACATACCACTTTTTTCTTTTCATACCAGTTTCCAAAGCAAAAATTGTTTAAGTTATCTATTAAAGTTGTTCGTTTAATCCAACTTTTTGTGGACACTGCCCTTTCAATAACATACCACTTTTTTCTTTTCATACCAGTTTCCAAAGCAAAAATTGTTTAAGTTATCTATTAAAGTTGTTCGTTTAATCCAACTTTTTGTGGACACTGCCCTTTCAATAACATACCACTTTTTTCTTTTCATACCAGTTTCCAAAGCAAAAATTGTTTAAGTTATCTATTAAAGTTGTTCGTTTAATCCAACTTTTTGTGGACACTGCCCTTTCAATAACATACCACTTTTTTCTTTTCATACCAGTTTCCAAAGCAAAAATTGTTTAAGTTATCTATTAAAGTTGTTCGTTTAATCCAACTTCTGAGGACATTGCCACTCTGCATACCATTATAATTATTCTCAAAGTGTCACCTTAAATAACCCACCAAACTTTTAATAAAATCATATTTACATTGATTCATGTTTTCAATGACGTGCAACTTTCTGCCCTTTCAATAACATACCACTTTTTTCTTTTCATACCAGTTTCCAAAGCAAAAATGGTTTAAGTTATCTATTAAAGTTGTTCGTTTAATCCAACTTCTGTGGACATTGCCACTCTGCATACCATTATAATTATTCTCAAAGTGTCACCTTAAATAACCCACCAAACTTTTAAAAAAATCATATTTACATTGATTTGGTTCGTACACAAAATATATATTACATATAAAGAGAAGGAAATCATCTACTTTATCAAGGGGCGGCAGAATAATGCATGTGCAGCAATCTTCTTTAACGAAAGGAAGGAAGAAAAAGACGTATGTTAAAGCGTCCTCTTTAACCCTTCGAGGTTGGAATGTTTCTTTAGGGCAACTGTACCCACTATTGGAAGGAGAGTATTCTCGGCGCAATGAACAGTTTCTTGATCGTCATGCTTTCTAGCACTGTATTCGCCATGTCTATGCCTGTGAATCCAATTTTTTTAAAAATATTAAGGCAACTTCAATGTCTGTAAATTATGAATCAACCAAGCAAAAGCTGCACACATACCTAAAAGGTAGGCACCATGGACATATCCATGAATTTCTCGCTCGTATGTTCTCCGGTAAAATAAAAGGGACCTACCGGCGCCTGCATTCAACACACTTTCTCCATTTCAATTTCAAACTGATACATATCTTTAGACAAATTATATTATAGAAAACTACAAATGTAATCTTTTACATTTGTAGTTTGCTATAATAATTTACCAATTAATTTAATTTATGTTTAAGTTTTGTTTAAGAGTAATTCATCTCTACAAAACTAAGTAGCTAACTACATCTATCCTCCTATTACTCTACTATGACTATGCTAATTACCTATTACAAAGTATTACTTATGTGGCTATGGCTATGCTAGTTATGAAGTATTGATAAGAAGGATATATGCTAATATTAGTTTGGTTTTATGAGCTTGAAGAGAACAAAATAATACCTGCAAAAGACGTATGTTAAAGCGTCCTCTTTAACCCTTCGAGGTTGGAATGTTTCTTTAGGGCAACTGAACTTTAGGGAAACTATACCCACTATTGGAAGGAGAGTATTATCGGCGCAATGAACAGTTTCTTGATTGTCATGCTTTCTAGAACCGTATTTGCCGTGTCTATGCCTGTGAATCCAATTTTTTTAAAAATATTAAGGCGACTTCAATGTCTGTAAATTATGAATCAACCAAGCAAAAGCTGCACACAGACCTGAAAGGTAGGCACCATGGACATATCCATGAATTTCTCGCTCGTATGTTCTTCGATAAAATAAAAGGGACCTACCAACGCCGGCATTCAAATCACACTTTCTCCATTTCAATTTCAAACTGATACATATCTTCAGACAAATTATATTATTGCAAACTACAAATGTAATCTTTTACATTTGTAGTTTGCTATAATAATTTACTGATTAATTTAATTTATGTTTAAGTTTTGTTTAAAAGTATTTCATCTCTACAAAACTAAGTAGCTAACTACATCTATCTTCCTATTACTCTACTATGACTATGCTAATTACCTATTACAAAGTATTAGGTATGTGTCTATGGCTATGCTAGTTATGAAGTATTGATAAGAAGGATATATGCTAATATTAGTTTGGTTTTATGAGCTCGAAAAGAACAAAATAATACCTGCACTTGCTCCTGAAGGGATTTAATATATACAATTGCTTCCCACAAGACAGATGCAGTGTCCGTCTGCAACAAATGTATTCATTAAAATCAACCCTAATGATCTTAAAGCCACAATTAAATTACAAGTAATGGAAAGAAATTTTTAGTGCTGGCGATCTAATGAAGATTATCAAAAGTTATACCTTTCCAAAAGGCGAAACCAGTTGCTGTAACGTTGTAATTTGATACCCGAGTTTTTCTTTCCGTACCTGTAAATGGAGCCAAAAATTTAGGTCGCTTGAGGAATATAGGGCAAGATGAGTTCCCTAAACACTTGATTCTTTAATGGGGTTTTTTCCAGGGCTTGCCTTGAAAGTGGGAAGAGTAGAATTACTATTCTCAAGACGGGGCCTTTTGAAGATTGAATCTGATGAACTGCTATCAGGGCTACTTCTCTTTGCGTCATTTATTGCATCTCGAGATTCATCCGAATGGGGCTTCATGCAAAAAGACCAGTTCATATAACTCATCAGAAGACATCAAAGAAAACTGCCAATACAACATCACCTAGGTTTTTAGAAACAATATTAATGAAGCCCAATATTTTCAAAAGGACTTACCATATTAAGAGATTGGGCTGTGTTATTAAGCTGTTTTCCTTCCTGCAGGAATTGTGCCGGGTGATATTGTAAAGGTGAGGCACGATCGGTAGAATTCGAGGGCTGCTTTATCTTTTCTGGTGTGGAAGACATCGAGTTCCACAGTGGGATGTTTCTGTTGTTAGTCAAGAGCCTCAAGGTTGGTTGCTTCAAGGGAGAAGAGGGAAGAATTCGAGAGAGCGCAGCAGGAAACCTAGAACTATAAGTATTGCTAGATTGCCACATCCCAGGCTAGTTATAAAGTATTGATAAGAAGGATATATGCTAATATTAGTTTGGTTTTATGAGCTCGAAGAGAACAAAATAATACCTGCACTTTCTCCTGAAGGGATTTAATATATACAATTGCTTCCCACAAGACAGATGCAGTGTCCATCTGCAACAAATGTATTCATTAAAATCAACCCTAATGATCTTAAAGCCACAATTAAATTACAAGTAATGGAAATACATTTTCAGTGCTGGCGATCTAATGAAGATTATCAAAAATTATACGTTTCCAAAAGGCGAACCAGTTGCTGTAACGCTATAATTTGATACCCGAATTTTTCTTTCCGTACTTGTAAATGGAGCCAAAAATTTAGGTCGCTTGAGGAATATA
The DNA here is from genome assembly GCA_001517045.1 of Pseudotsuga menziesii. NCBI lineage: Eukaryota > Viridiplantae > Streptophyta > Pinopsida > Pinales > Pinaceae > Pseudotsuga > Pseudotsuga menziesii. The sequence continues at coordinate 232,423 of LPNX010557417.1, forward strand.
GGGCAAGATGAGTTCCCTAAACACTTGATTCTTTAATGGGGTTTTTTCCAGGGCTTACCTTGAAAGTAGGAAGCGTAGAATTACTATTCTCAAGATGGGGCCTTTTGAGGATTGAATTTGATGAACTACTATCAGGGCTGCTTCTCTTTGCGTCATTTATTGCATCTCAAGCTTCATCCGAATGGGGATTCATGCCAAAAGACCAGTTCATATAACTCATAAGAAGACATCAAAGAAAACTGCCAATACAACATCGCCTAGGTTTTCAGAAACAATATTAATGAAGCCCAAGATTTTCAAAAGGACTTACCATATTAGGAGATTGGGCTGTGTTATTAAGCTGTTTTCCTTCCTGCAGGAACTGTGCCGGGTGATATTGTAAAGGTGAGGCACGATCGGTAGAATTCGAGGGATGCTTTATCTTTTCTAGTGTGGAAGACATCGAGTTCCACAGTGGGATGTTTCTGTTGTTAGTCAAGATCCTCGAGGTCGGTTGCTTCAAGGGAGAAGAGGGCAGAATTCGAGATAGCGCAGCAAGAAACCTAGAACTATAAGTAATTGCCACAGCCCAGGCTGTTGATGATCCTCTCCTGCCATAGAAGGTGCATTGTGATAACCATGAGCAGCGACACCTTTTAAAAATGGTTGCCTCACTGAGAAATCCAGAATACGTAAAAGATCTTCGTTATTGCAAGGGTCGGATCTGAATCCTTGAGATACAACTGTATGAGGAGCATCTACTCTTCATGGAGGCTTTCCACAGAGTTCTGCATGGATTCTCCACCACGGCTCTTGCATAAGCGAGTATTCCTGAGTTAAACATGCAGGCAAGTACTGTAACATCAACCAGGTTATTTGTATAAATTTTCTTATATTGGCTTTCTTTCGTAGAAGCTTAATTTTTTCCAGCATATATAGATCATGTTAAATAAAAAGTTCCATGTGCAAAATTAAAAGGATTTCAAAATTGAAGTGAGATACTCAAGTGTCAAAATTTAAAAACTGCAACTCACTGAAGCCGGCCTTGAGTATAGCCACCTGTAATTTATTTAGTCCATTCCAAGCCAGTCTGAGACAGAATACAAGGTTTACGTTTCATGATCTCACCTAATATCTGACTTGTTCTTCGGTCTCAATCTTGGATTTCCACCACAGAAGACCCAGAAGATTCGCAACTCCAATGGCTTGAAACAATAGCAAGTTATCGAAGTAGTCTCTGTAACGCTCCCTGTATGTCGTCTTTGACAGAACACGAAATTGCTCCCACCAAGATGTCGTCCAGTCCTTCGATCAGGAGCCTTTCCATTCATCTGCAGAGCTTCCTTCTCTTGGCCTTCCAAGAGAATCTGCCTGAAAATAATCGAGCTCAGAGAGGTTGTTGCGATTTGCCATGGATTGCAGTTATAGAAACTGAATTGAAGCTGCATTAGTGGGTGTAACCTCCACCACCCGGAAGGGCTCCATCCTGCCACATTGCAGCATAAACTACGATCACTCACCCGCGATCAGCCACACGTGGACGCCATTTCGCTCCATACAATGTGACATAACCATAGATGAATGCCGCAATTGAACACAACATGATGCATGTCAAATGTCACTTTACTAATGCGTCACATCTTGGGTTGTGTTGTTGAATATCATTTTTTAATCCTTAATGAACTTTAGAATGGGACAACCATTTATCATTGTAGACATGTAACCTTTTCTCAATGTCGCAATGTGACCATTGACGAATACCACAATGCATCATAATACATGATATACATCATAATGTGAACATCGAATGTCACATTATCAATGTGTCACATATTAGGTTGTGTTAGTGTATATAATTTTTTAATTCTTAATGAATGTTGCAATGGGACATAACCCTGACACATTATTAATGTGTCGCATCATGGGCATTGTGAGCGTATACCAATTTTTGAATGCAACATAACACTACATTTTCACCCTTTGTCATATTATACATATGACCTTTAAAGAACACCATGAATGCAACATAACACTACATTTTCACCCTTTGTCATATTATACATATGACCTTTAAAGAACACCATAAGATAACACGTTTTTATGTTTTGATTTTCTTTATTTACTCCAAAGTCTTCTCTTCAAGTAATATGTTAAGAATATTATATTTTGATTTATTTAGTTACCCTTAACAAGGGTTCAAAATACATCTTAATACATAGAAATCTTTTTTCTTTATCATATTATATATCAATACATGGAAATTATTTCCTAAAATTATACATCTTCAAGTTTTATTCTTTATCATAATATATATTAATATATGGAAATTAATTATCAAAATTATTAAAATAAAGCTTATTCTAATTAAATAAAATCCAAAATCTCAAAATAGTTACAAAATTTAATAAAAACAAAATGAAATTTACAAATAAGAATATGCAACATAAACATCACAATCCCACATAACTTTCAACATATTTTATTTTTGTACTCATGTGTTATGGTAATTGATTGTCTAATATCAATTTATTATGATGACCAGCCTTGGCACCGACTAAGGAAAAATGGAACAATATTGTTTTTCGAATATTCTAGATGCAAAAATAAAAAAAAAGACATTCCGTCACTACAACAAACATCACAATCCCACATAACTTTCAACATGTTTTATTTTTTTACTCATGTGTTATGGTAATTGATCGTCTATGTCTGATATAAACTCCAATGCTTCATTGCACATCATATAAAATAGTTTATTATATATTAGTAATGAAAAATTCATTGTATATAATAGTTTATTATATAGTAATTATTTTTATTATTTTTTATAAAATATAAATATTTAGTAATGGAAATAAATGAATGAAAATTTAAGTAAACATTTTATTTTTTTAGTTATTTAAATACAACCTCAAAACCCATTCTAAAATATACCTCCATACAATCCAAAATCCAAAAAACCACAAAAGCCTACTATCACCACAAAAAGAAGTTGATCAACCCACACGCAATGTCAAGTTCAATATTGAAACACATTCATAGTACGTTCACTAATCTTCAAATTGTAATACATAAATTCAATTGATGTGAATCTGGAAATCACATATAAAAAGTTACCTTCTGGTTGTGATTTCTTGGTTATAAACCAAAAGATTTGATTGTCCGTGCAGGGAGTTAATCCTATCCTCCTCCCTTTACCCGATATTTGTACCATCATTTTCTCTATTTCAGGATACCTTGTGGACACTTTGCCATTCCTCTGTAGCCAACACGTCCTGCGTGTTTTGGGGCTTCTAAACCCATCCACTGTGCAACTACCGAATGCACGCCATCACAACCTATTATGATCTGATCGCCATAACAACATCTAATAAGTTTTAAACAACGCAGAACAACGATTTAGAAATCATCAACACAAAATACTTTAGCTTCTCGACCTTAGCTGTGATGGATGTTCCATCTGTCAGCTCCAAAGTGGTGAAAAGAGAGCCAGTCTTTTTATGTATAGAAACGAGTTTAGAGTTGAATCTAATACACCCATCAGGCAATGCTTGAGCAAGTCTTTCCAGAAGCGCGTGTCTTTCTATACACCGAGCTTCCACGGTATTCATACTTGATCCGCTGAACTTGATCATTGGAAATTTAATTAGAAATTAACATAATTACTTGCAAAGTATGATTAGACAATATTGAGAAGTCGATTACCCTGTTTGTCCTTTTATGAGCTTAACATCTTTCTGGACGCCAGAAGACTTGGAGAAACCCCGTACCCTACATGACCATGACCATGACCATGGCCAGTAGAAAAGTGAAGCTCCGTTATTTTGTCCATGAGTGATAAAAACAAATTTGGCATGAATACTAACATATTGTTCACTCACCCCTCAAGCTGAGGATAATTTGGGCGAAGGGTATCTGCTACACCAAGAGCGTCAAGTGCTTTCCAAGCGTTGGCCCACACAATGAACGCTGCGCCTGTAGCTCGAAGAGAATCAGAGCGCTCCAGCACCAGACTCTTAAGGCCGACCCTGCATGCATCCATCCATCCCCACATATTAATAGTTTTGTATATTGCATAAGCCGGGCAGTACTATTTCTGAGTTATTAAGCTGAAAAATGAATGAGATGAGAGACCTGTGGAGGGAAACGGCAGTGGCTAGCCCTGAAATGCCTCCTCCTACAACCAAAATATCAACGCAGGCTTGATGTTCAGAGCTGAAGCTGTCAGAGGTGGCCATCGTCCTAAGGCTTTTCCCTCTACGCAGTTAACCCTCTGTGAATTCGTTCATGCGATCCGAAACATGGAGCCCGGAGAGGGCATATTTATATGGGTAAACAGGAAGTAGGTCAGAGCAGGGTTTCGATTCCTGTGGTTTCGTTCGTGATTACCACCGCAGTGTCGATTGATGTATAATATTGTTATATGCGCATTCATAGTGGTATCGATTTTCTGTGGTTTCGTTCGTGATGCCTCCTGCAGCGTCGCTTGTTGTACCTGCTGTGGTATCGGTCGTGTACAGGAGATTACTGTATCTGCAACGAAAAACAAATCGTCAATGCGGGATTGAAGAAGCATCCTGGCAGCGCAGCAAGAAATTAAAGGCAGCAGTAACTGGAGCGAATTGTCTCGCATTAGCCGGCTGTTCTCGTCTGCATTTCACAGTCGGCTGTTCCGTCTGCATTTCACAAACGATACCGTATCAGTAGGAAACTACATCCAAATGAGCCAAAACATTAAGAACATGAATGGTCACGGTTGCATTCCTGAAACCACCAGAGAGGTTGTTGCGATTTGCGATGGATTGCAGTTACGCATTAGTGGGCGTAACCTCCACCACGAGGAAGGGCTGCATCCTGCCACATTGCAGCCTTAACCGCCATAAGCCACAGGTGGACGCCATTTCCATAACAAATTTTATAAAGAAACCTCTAAACTGTTAGTTAAAAGATCAGACGATTGGGATGATCCAGATCATCCACTTGGCCGGATTTGCAGGATCTTGATGATCCGCTCAAGCAAATCCATCCCCAAAATACCATTGAATAACGCCTATCGGCATAAATATGAATATCATTAATTTTTTAATTTTTTAAATAAGATAAACCATATTAAAGTTCCACCAAAGTTCGTTCTCAGAAGACCTTTTTAATTGTTTTTTATTTTATGTTTAATTAAATAGAAAATAAATAAAAAATAGTTTTCTAATAACAACATTCATGTATGGAAACTTCTTTTAAAACTTGAGCTTTTTGTTTATTATTTAAAATGATTATGCATCCTTCTAAAATTATTAGTAAATAAATGTTTTAGAAACAAATAAAAGATACAGGTAGAGTCTTATTGATAAAGAAATTTTCTCTAATTTAAAATGAAAAATCTCATTAATTACTAAAATTGTTAAAACATTATATAGAAACTAAAAAATAATTAGTATTTTTTTATTTTAAAAACTATAAAATTTACATACATTTTAGGTTGCATTTAAAAATTATAAAGAAGTCTATTTTTATAATTTGGTATATTTGGTTACAAAAATATTTGATAGTAGAACCATTTCTTTATTATAATTTTGAAGATTGTAATAATAAGTTAACAATGAAACAAGTAAATCTATCATATTAGCTTTTAAATTAACATTGCTTTAATGTATCCACGTTTTGTAAACACTTAGAATCTAATCCTTCAACATTTTTTTTCATAATAATTTTTTGTCCAAGCCAACCATTCCATCCATCATGAAGAATGTTGGACCTCATTTCTCATGTTTACTCGATGGTTAAAATTACATTCACATACAACTTGTTAAACAATTTTCCATTTAATCAATACCGAAAATCACAAGTTCTCGCAGTATATCATGCCTTTCTTCTTTGCAACACTAACATGTAGAAAACACGAAAGATAAGAATATCATCCATTTCTTTTTTGCAACAATCAAAATAGAAAATTTTAGAAGTGTAATCAGACATGCAAATGAACGCCAAATAGAAAATTTTAAAAGTGTAACAGGACATGCAAATGCAAATGAACGCAATCCTTAATTTTTTTTGTAATCTCCATTCATGAAGATTGAAAAATAGAGAATACATGCAGGATTAGTGGGATAAATGTATCCAATAATGTAAGAGGGTACTTAAACAAAAAGAGAGGGATGAAATTAAACTTTTTGTCTTATAGTTTTTTACATGTTCTTTTCATCATAATGATTTTAGTTTTTTTAATTAATATTAATTATTATTTATGTGTGAGGCATATTTTCTTCAAAGAAATATGTTCTAATCTTTGAATTTGTAATGTAAAACATAATTCCTTTGTATTATACGTTTATGAATTTGTAATGTAAAACATAATTTTTTTATATTAAAGATTGAATTATTAAAAGTTTGGTTTTTATGAATTTGTAATGTAAAACATGATTCTTTGTATTAAAGGTTTGGTTCTTATGAGTTTGTAATGTAAAGCATAATTTCTTTATATTAAAGGTTTGAATCTTGGAGCATTTATTAGTCTATTTTTTATTTATTTTGGTTTAAAATGTATAATTATTATTAATCTAAATAAAAAATTATGTTTAATTTAATTTTTTCTTTTTTATTAATTTATAAATAAAAGTTAAGTTCATTCTAATTTATATTTTAATTGCAAGACAAATATATAATAAAAAAATGGATTAATTTACAAAATCTTTTAATAAAACAATTTTTTTGGGGTTGATTTCTCTTCATTTTCTTTGTTTGTTTGTTTGTTTTTTAAAGGAGACTTTGCTACTCACCTTATTTATTTATTTTTATAAGTTGAGGAGCTAATCTATCGAGTAAAAGTAATAGTGGTACAAAAAATATTACATTTCAAAGACACATTCCTGCTCAGAGAAACAAGCAGGTGTAATAGTCCTAGAAAGTTTACTAGACCCTCCCTCAATGAGGGAAAAGAGGTCCAAAAAAAGAGACAATGTATCCTTTTACAAAAAAACATGATTGTCAAATTGTAATTTGTGACATGATAAAACCCACAGACCCTGTGACAAAACAAAAAGAAGCTCAAAAAAACTTGTCTAAGGTTTGTGGAATGGCTCCTCGATGATGGGGCACCCGAAGCTTGTGGAGACCAGCTCGCTTGGCACATCCTTGTCATTAGAAGCATCGTCATTGCTGGAGAATTCTACTTCTTCACTACTGTAGGACTCTTCATCTTCACTGCTACCTACTGCACTTTTGCTGGCTGGAGGAATTTTGACTGGGAGGGGAGCTCTCTTCCTTGTCGTTGCAGGACTGGGAGAACATTTGTTGGATGAGAGCGATTTCATTCAGCTCTACGGGGGGCATGGGGGAGGTTCCTAGTCCATGGGTAATGGAAGGGAAATGGTAGAAGAGGTGGGTGTTGACATTCGAGATTATTGGCATTGATGTCAAATTATTTGTGTCTTGTATTTTGCTAATTTGGGGGTTATCCGGCCCTGTTTTTGTGCCTTGACGAGTGACAATATGCAGATTTTTAGTATGTAATACATCATGCTTCTGTACACAGGACAAGACATTAACATTCTTTTTCATATTATTTTTTTCCAACATAGTAGGACAATCCTCCAAGGAGTGATCGCCTACTCCACAATGCGTACAGAATTTCAGGTCAGTTCTGTACTTGTACGGACAGTCTGCGCATCTGTGCCCCTCTTTATAGCAAATGAAGCACTGGCTTGGTCGACGAGTTCGTATGTCTCGATTCCCAAGGAATCGACCTCTTCCAAACCCTTGTCATCGATTATCATACCGACGTTCATACCGTCGGCCGTTAGCTTGTTGCCCATTCTGATTGTTTGGATTGCTTTGCTCATTAGTCTGTGCTACTGTGTTTGTTTGGTAGATGGCCTGGTAGTTCTGTCTATTTTTCAGGTTCAGTTGACAGTTGGTCGTGTTGTGGCTTTTTGTCTCGCAGATGGAACACCAGGAGGTTTTTCCATTCTTCATGTTGTATGGACAGTCAGCTGTAGAATGGTCTCCACGTTCCTGGCAGATGTCGCAAAACGCTTTAGTCTACACAAAATGGAAATCTTGTCGGTTGTACTGCTGTCGACAAGTATCTTTTGAATGACCGGTCGTCGAACAGTTTGTACACCAGATCTCTTGATTCTTTAGGGTCAACTCTTTTAATGACTTCTGGACATTTTATAGCTGTTCCTCCAGGCAGTGGTCTGTTGGATATGTAGGGATATCTTCGTCCATCTTGACTTGTAGATATTTTGTCAGCGCGTCTTCATATGTCTTGAAAGTTTCCAGACTGATATGTCGGCGAACTTTCTGTGATAGACCTGTAAGGAACCGTTGAATTAGTAATTGTTCGTCAATAACATAATCTAGTTGGCTCAGTAGGTCCTTCCAGCATTTGTCATAGTCGCAGACAGTTTCTCCTAGCTTCTGTTGGGTTGTTTTCAGCTTTTTGGCTGCTAGGTGCTTAGCGTCTGGGGTTTTGAAAAAGGACAAGAATTGCGCCTTTATCTCAGCTTTGGTCGCCTTGGGGGTCCTTTCTGTGAATGTCATGAACCATGTCAAGACTCGTTTGCATAGGGCTCCTGCGAACTGGACCATCTGTCGTTCTTCATCTGTGACCTGGTTTGCTTCCTAGGTCGACTCACAGACGAACCAATGTCATCTCGGGTCTTCATCCCCCTCGTAGAGAGGAATGTGAGCAGTGTTGTGACCCATGTCTGAATCACTATCACTACTCTGAGAGGTTGGCGGTGTTGGAGGTGTGGGTGGTGGTGAAAGTGGTGGGGTTGATGATATAGTCGACCCTGCGGAGTTTTGGTCGACAAAACTTGTGGTTCCGTCGGTGGTCGTTTCTTTGGCGCTGTACAGTGGATTGTTGTGGATGTGTACTGTCGATGTTCCACTGTCACTATCACTCTGTGTGCGCAGGTCGTCTTCTTTGAATTCTTCTAGAGTTGTATGTGGTAGGGGGGGTGTTCCTTCATGTGTCGGTAGGAGCAAGTGGATACTCCGAAAGGAGGGTGCCATTTGAAAGGTCACCCAGTTCCCCTCGACCGGTTGGCGTATGACAAGGTATCATCCTGGGTATGGTTCATCACTAGTCGACTCTAGATTATGATGTCACCAGCTCTCAGTCGGAGGTCGTCTTCAATAATAGTCTGTATTACGGTATGTGGATTGGCTCGGGACAAGGTTACTTCATCGGGAACCGTTATTTGGAGATATTCTTGTTGCTCTATCCACACTTCCTCATCCTTAGGGGCCGTCTCTTCCTCTACGCCTTCTTCTTGTCGGTCATGACCTGACGCTGGCGGATTCTCATCTCGGTCGGTCTCCCTAGGGTTTTGTTCTCGACGCAGCTTGTCGGCTCGTTCACGTCTGGCTTCCCTTCTCTACTGTCGTTCGTCCCTCTCGATTCTCTTAATGTCCGACATACTTTCATACAATACTATTCCTTCGAGTCCTCTTCGGTCGAATGGTATCCACTATGCTCCCTCTTCGACACACGACCAGCTACCCCCCCATAGCCTACCCGACGCTTTTTAGAAAGCTCGGATAATGCTGTCTATTTGCTCAGGAAGTATTCCCACTCCCTTTCAGCAATGAATTTCTCCCACTTCTTTTGCTTCTCCGCCCAGTTAGTGTTTGATGGCGGTTCGTACAATGGTGGTCGAGGTTCGACGATATGACCTGCTCCTTTCTCTATCGGGAACTTGAACAGCAGGGTCGGTAAGGAGCACAGAAATTGGTCAGTGAAATCTGTGTAGAATTTGGCTTTTACAGTTTCCACTGAGGTTCTGTCTTCGATTGCTTGCTCTTCACAGAAGTCGTCAGCGATCTTCTCACACCACTCCGACAGATTTGTTCTACCCCCTCAAATAAGTTTCTCCAGCAATTGTTCTTCTTTAGTTGCGTCGGTATTTTTCATCCAGGAGTTGCTTCAGTAGTTGTGGCATGGATTCAACAAACTTCTCGTGTGTCTCGGTGAAAAATATGGCTTTGGCTTCTGCAACTGTTAGTCTGTTCCTACATGCGTAATTTTGTAAATAATTGACAATCTTATGCTCCCACCAGTCCTTGATCTCCTGCTCTGGTATCATATGTGAGCATATATTCTAGACATGTACTACCGGCAACAGAACCAATGTTGTAATCTCATAGATCACATAAGGTTACCAATAATACATACTAAAACATACATATAAACATAGACAAGAGACAAGAACAGATTGAATAGAACATAATACTTTATTACAATGAGTTCATACAAAGCACAGAACTGAACTGAGTTCTTGTGTGGCTCAACAGCCTAATATATACAAGTTACAAACAGTTACAAAATAACTACCTGTCGGTTCGGTGAACCGACACGACTGTTAGTTAGCCGACTTAATTAACTAGTTTAGTCGGCCAACTGACTTAGTCAGTCCATCGACTTAGTCGGCTGACTAAGTCGGTCTTCGTTCAATTCGACTTATGTCGACTTGCTCCTTCTACAAATACAAACATAAATATTTATTTAAAAACTGAGGAGAATGGACTTCTAATCACTGTTGTATATGTTGATGATATTATTTTTGGGTGTAATAATGACAAATTAAGACATGAGTTTGTTGAAGCAATGGAAAGTGAATTTGAGATGTCCATGATTGGAGAACTCTCCTTCTTCCTTGGACTACAAATTTCTCAAACCTTAGAGGGAATATTCATATCCCAATCCAATTATATGAGAGAAATGGTTAGTAGATTTGGGATGGCAGAATGTGCTCCTGTAGGTACACCCATGCCTATAAGTTGCAAACTTACCAAAGACTATCAATCCCCACAGGTTGATACCAAAATATTCAGATCAATGATTGACAGTATGTTGTATCTAATAGCCTCTAGGCCAGACATTATGCAAGCAGTTGGCATGGTTGCTAGATTTCAAGCATGTCCAAAAGAATCTCATGTGATAGAATTCAAACGAATTTTCAGATACATCAAAGGTACTTCAAAGTTTGGGCTTTGGTATAGAACTTTTAGCCTACAATGATGCAGATTAGGCTGGAAGTGTGGATGATAGAAAAAGAACCAGTGGTAATGCATTCTTTTTGGGAAATTTTTTGGTAGCTTGGTCAAGTAGAAAACAGTCATCCATATCATTATCGACTATTGGAGCTGAGTATATAGTAGCTGCTGAGTGTTGCACTTAGATTTTGTGGATGAAACATTTATTGGAAGAAATTCAAGTTGACAACAGTCAGACTACACCAATCTACTGTGACAATAATAGTGCAATCAACATCTCTAAAAATCCATTCATGCGCTCAAAAACCAAGCACATATCTATCAAGTATCATTTCCTTAGAGAACAATTTAGTGAACAAAAGGTGAAATTGGAATATGTGAATACCAAGGGTAAGATTGCTAATATTTTTATGAAACCATTTCCTAAAGAAACATTTGTATATCTTCGGTAGAAATTGGGATTTATCCCCCTTCTCAATTAAATTCCTACTTGTATATGTGTTCTGGGAGCCGCTTGAAGATTGGCACCCATGGGAGTGATAGGTACAATAGTAAGTTAGACATGGATATTTGAAGAGACTATGGTAACATACAAAGAGGGAGAAAGTTTGAACCAAGGAAGCATTAGTTACATCCATTTTTTCATTGATGTCAAAGGGGGAGAAAGTCTGAGAAAGCTCATTGTTAGGGGGAGTTATGAATTGACATCAATGCCAAAGGAGGAGATTGTTGGCATTCGAGATTATTGGCATTGATGTCAAATAAGTAGTTGATGTCATGCAAGTAGTAAGGTTGTTGAAATGCTCACTGCACACTTGGATAATGTGTAAGGTAAGATGAAAAATGCACACAACAACTACAACACAAGGTAAAATGCCCACATGGCATGAAATAAGAAGCAATATTCCCACTGCAATCACTAATATGCCCGCTACATATCAAACGATGAATAAAGAAATAAAATTACACTCATAAGATTAATGAAATGGCATGGATAAATGAAGATATGGAAAGAAGGATCAAGTAACCCAACATGTGGTCATTTGTGGTACTCATATGGATATCTTAACCCATAATATGAAGTTAGTTTGATAAGAGAACATATAACCTTAAATTGAAAATAAAATAATTTTATTTTTGAAGGGTTAGTCTAGTCGGCTTGTAACCTATTGTTGAAAAGACAACTGGTGTATAAATAAGAGAGTTATAAGTTATTTAAAGGTATGCATTTTGACATAGAAATAAGGAGTGTGGACTGAGGACACGAGCAGTAGCAGACGAAGGTGTATTTGCAGATGATTTTAAGTAAAATTTAGTCACAACCTCAGAGTGACTGTTTTTTGGGTATTAAGTGAAGCAGCCAAGTAAGGAAGAGTTTTTGTAGACAAGTTTTTGAAGTGTTCTTAAGTTTGGAACGCAGACAGAATCAAGGAAGTAATACACTCACACAGGTTGAAGTCCTGAACTACAATTACAGTCAAAACCTAAACTTTTGATACTGAGGTTGAAGCCTCATATTTTTTAGTTGTAGCTAATACATACAATCTGTGTTGTTGCACAGACCTTGAATGTAAATTTGATTATACATATATTTATATCTAATTGGATCAAAGAATTCATGTACTGTTTTGATTTGTACTTATTGATATCTATTTAAGAATTAAGTAGTTGTTTTTCTATTTTAAAGAGACAAGGCCACAACACTAATTCACCCCCCTCCCTCTTAGTGTTGGAGTGTGTATTTTTAGTGGGTGCAGAGGCAGAAATAGGGGGGGTGGTGGGATATGAGGGAACATCAAGTGCAGGAGGTGGAGGAGGGACACCATTATGAAGGGGCTAAGTGTGGAAGCGAAGCAGAAGCCGAATGAGGATATTTTTAATAGCCCAGTAGTTTTTGCAACACTCAGGAGTGCAAATAACAACATTGAGGGCACCAAAGAGCTCATCCTCCCAATCATTGAACATGGTGCACACAGCGTTGGGAATTTCGATATCGAAACCGTCACAGCTAGCATGTGCATTGAGCAAGGCATGGCATTAACAATGGAGTGCCTCTCTAACGTTGAGACATAGTGGGGTGACAAAGGGAGGTCGTGATCTTGGATCCAGGGGTAGAATTGCAGAGAGCCAAATCAGGAGGATGCAAAGAGCATAACCAGAATGAAGCTGAAAGAAAATGATATGGGTGACAGGGGATCCCGAGCTTTAATCCTTTCGCGCATTAGCCCATGCACCAAGAAAATTCATATAAAAAAATAAGTCTTATTTATTTTTACTTACTAATTTATTTTTAATAATTTGGATAAAAAAATAAAAGAAAAAGTAAATTAGATAATATGATAAATAACATATATTAAAAACAATTATACTCAAAGAATAATATAGATATTTAATACAAATATAAAATTTGAGAGCTTAAAGAATTATAAATATAATTGAAAACAACATGTCAAAATGAAAATCAATAATATCTAATACCCTCATGATAGTTTGTTCTTATTTTAATAATGTTGATTTTCTTCTTTATGAACTAGTTAAAATACTTTTGATCTTTTAGATTACAGTTGATGATGTTCTTATAATATCTTAACTTTATCTTATTTAGTAACTCATTATAACCTTTTAGTTAAATTTAGATGTAAAAATAATTTTAATATTTTTCAGAGTTATGGATACCTGTGTGAGAAACTTGTGTCTCTACATACATTTCAGATCGCAAGTCCGTGTCCATCTTCAGGAGAGATTGATTTCTCCTGAAGATGGACACAGGATTGCGATCCGAAACATACGTAGAGACACAAGTTTCTCCCACATGTATCCATAACTCTGAAAGATATCAAACAACCTGTGAAAACCTAAACAATTAAATTTTAATATTATCAATATTTTATAGAGTGACATTTTTATTGATTCCCAAATGATATATCCAAGACATGGCATCTGTATTCCAATGTGACTTAAGATACATTTTTTTTTACTAGATTATGAAGCAATCTTAGGAAGTCTCTTGTCTCCCATGTTGTTTATCTTGTTCCTGTACATTAGGTACCAAGTCATAGCCATGGTCTTAATGGGGAAGATACTCACTTATATGAGGAGGATATGATAGGGTGTAGTACCTTTAATTTGAGATTATATGTTATAAATAACTTTTGGATTTGTTCTACCCTTTGTATGAAGTCACTTCCTCCAAGTTATTGTTTTCATACATGAAATCATCATAAGCGATATTTTCGGATTTGATTATCACAACCTTTTTTCCATTGTTAACAAGCATATTTGTACTAGACCATAAATCCCTAAGACTTTTAAGTTTATTTTCAAAATCATAGGGATTTCTTACCATAAGTACAATATCATCAGAGTAAAGAAGGGGGATGATGACCATACCACCCAAAGTCATGCCAACACAACCTAAATTTTCCGAACAACCCTCTAGCTTGTCAATGTATATGTGAAAAAGGGTAGGGGACAATGAAAAAGGTTGCTTGATTTCTATATTACAATTAATTTATTCCCATAAGCCTTCATAATCGCTATGTTTGGAAATAAATTTCTCATACGAACTTACAACAGTAACTCTCAAATCAAAAGGGAATTTTGGCTCTTCTAATCTATTCCAAAGGTTAGTCTTGTGTATCACGCCAAATGATTTTCTAAAGTCAATAAAACAACACAGAACATTTGTTTTATTATATGATACTCCTCAAAAATGGTCCTAATAATAACAAGGTGTTCCACAGTTAAATGATACCTCAAGGCTTGCATTACCTTTTTCTTTTTTTGTGTCTTGCTAGCCTTATATTGATCTTATTTTCCAAAATAATTCAATATAACTTGGATAAAAGAGGGTTAATCATAATGGTCCTATAATTAGATGTATTTTTTTAATCCACTTTTAAAAACATGAAAAATGAGACATTTTCTAAGGTTTAGGGAAACTCTACTTCATTGCTAAATTGGAAGTGCTTGGATGTGAGGGATGAAAATAGACCCACAAATTTTTAAGATTTCTAGCTAGTATCATTTGATGTCCTTAGCTTTCCCTTTTGTGAGACTCTTAACCCAAAGCTCCATGTTTTCTAAAGAGGAAACTTCTTCCTCTGTAAAAAGAGTTTGAATGTTTTCCATAGTATCAGGGATTAAAAAATATTAAGGTAGGAATTTCATCCCTCGAGGGAGCAATATTATTATTTAGGTTTTTTACTTGGAATTTGCCTCTAGAATTTCTTAGAATCTATCTTAGAGAGGTGCAAAAGTCTCTCTTACTTTCTATTTATACAATACAAATTTTCCATTTAATTAGAGATTTATACCTATATATCTTGTCATATTTTAAGGACTCATTAGCAACATCCCTATTCGATTTTCTAGCATGCTTAGGCTCTTTATCATATCAAGGGTTGGTCATTATATTTTGCTTTTCACTTGACACAACGATATAGAAATTATTAATGGAAATAGAGAGGGTTGTTGTGAAATTATGATAGGTCTCCAATATTGTCATTTTTAATAGTATATTCAATTCATTATTTAAATCCTTCAAAAATATATTATTTAAATCATTTCTTAATGTAATAGATTAGTTAGTTGTTGTTGTAGCATTAAATTCTCATAGAAAGAGAATTATGTTCTAAGTTATTGTAATGACAAATTTTGTCTAGTGTATGCTTATTATAAAAGGTAGAATTAAGAGGTAAAAAATATCATATTGCTATATAAATATTCTTAGCATTGATATATAAAATATTTATCCACAAGTGTTGATTGAAAGGATCTTACTTCAGAAGCTTAATCTGAGGAAAAGGTTATTCTTTATGTAACAATATATGCCTCTGATTCCTTTATGGTAGGATATCTTATCTTGTACTTAAAACCAGAGACATCCTTCCATATCAGGGACATAAGATTCTTCAAGATGCCAAGTTGCAAAAATAAATATGATATCAATTTCAATGGGGATCCAACTTAACATGGGACCTTTTCTCTGTGGAAAGAAACAACAGTTCCAGGAGAGGATCCGTAGTGTCCCAAATTCGTATTTGTTGTTATATTTTTTGACTCTATCTGTAATAATATTTTTATATCCCTCATTATTGCCCATTTTCCTTCCTTTCTAGCTTCTCTTACCTTTTCAACTTCCTTTCTTAATTCAAATTGATCTTTTGGAGTGGGATCTTACTAAAACAATATTACTATCCCATAGAGACTTGGGGTGTTACTAAGTACTCCATATTCATGGTCATTAGAGTTCATGTTAATATGAATTATCCTATATTTGTGCTCAATTATTGATTTAGTAATAATTATATTTTTCTCAACTAGATCTAGTTATATGCTTAGAGAGGATCATTTTTATCCCCCCACCCAATTTTCAAACAAACAAAATAAAAATTATTATTTTTTAATTACATTCCAAAAAATAATTAAAAAAATTAATTTGTTTCTCTCTAAAATAAGCAATTATTTTAGTGGGAGGGTGATGTTGCATCCCCTCCCCCCCTTTGTTCCATCATTTGAGGAGGTGAGTGTAACACCCTTGGTTTGAAACACCCACTCTGATGATGCCAAGATAGAAGTAATGCTATGAATGCTTACAAGGTTGAGCATGTTGTATTATTATAGTTATTAATATTAAAATCCACAACTAACTGTGTAGAGGCAGTATGATGGAAAGATCAAGGACTCATATATTCACCAGAGATAGTAAGGGGGTTGAAATTTCCTTAGGAAAGAACTATGCTATGACCCTTTTATAACCATTAAGTATCTAAGATTATCATAAGTCATGATTAAGTATTAATCCCATTTAATTAACCCAAAACTTGTTTAAATCATGATTATGATTTAAATGGGATTAAATGGGATTAGGGGATTAAATATGATTAATAAATGTTTTAATTTTTAATTAAGAAGGGAAAAGTAAGGTTCATGGCAGATCCCACATGGATCATACTTCCCATGCATTAAACTAATGCATGCAAAAATGAAATGGCGTCCATTCTTGTAGAATCCATAATTGCATTGGCTAGAGAAAGACGAGAGTCTAGAGGTATGGTAGAAGAGTGGAAGAGGAAATACTAGCTCAATTGAGGAAGAGTAGAGTAATTTTTGTCCATGGAATAAATATGGTATTGAATCAAGAGTCTCAGAAACTGAATTCTAAGTTTGGTACTATTGAAACTATGCTCATTTTTTCCATTAGGTGTTCTAGTGAAATGACAAATGGTGTAGGCATTTGACTTGGTGGATTTATGAGCACTTATGGCAGTGATGTACCTCAATTTCGAGTTGATATAATGAAGTTGAGGAGGTGAAATGCACATTTGGCATGAAATTGGAGCTAAGACAACTTCTTATTTGTTAAGTGCAAACCTTAGAGATTTTAGGATTGGTGAGATGTATGTCTAGTGAATGCATGAGTCTTACCTCACGGATGGTATTTTTCTTAGAGATTAATGAAAAACATTACCTATAGTTGTGTGGAGCATGCCTCACACACAACCAGTTTCCCATTTCAAATATTTTTCCAAATAAGTTTTTAATTCCTAGAAATGGTGTTTTAATTTTTGAGATGTTATTCCTTGTTTAATTTTCCAAGTTTGGATACAATGAATGAATTCATGTTTTACTTGGTTGAATTCATGTTTAAGGACAAAGTGCAAGTTTAACTCTTAGATAATGCTTGGAAATTACTCGAATGTCAATTATTTAATTACGTTAAAGTCTAGGAAATTCATTTTTTGTAGAAATTGTTAATTTTGAGGTTCGAAAATGATATGTTTATTCAAATTATTTCAAATATTTTTTGATACCATATTTTCCATATAATTGGAAGAAAATAGTTCTTAAGACAATTATTACCTCACATTACTTACTTAATTACTTAGTTAATATGCAACTGGATTTTAGAAAACTGATCATGTTAATGACACAACTTTTTCTTTTCTTAACCATTTCATAAAAAATTACATATCGCATTACTAGACATTGACCTTTACACTTTCTAAAAAAATACAATCCATCATAATTACATGAAGAAATTCAAAATTTAGAGGTCTTCTCACTTAGATAATTTTAAAAAATATTTAAAAGTACTAATTTATTTTAGAAAAATGCTTTTGCACTAGTACCTTTTCTTATCTACATATTTTCCAATTTTCACCATTGTTTAGGAATTCCATCATTTATTAATTCAAAGGTTACACTAACATGGAAATATATAGGTTGCACTAACATGGACATATATAGGTTTCACTAACATGGACATATAGGTTATTATTTGTTGAAAAATAAAATGTCAATGTTAGAAAAAATCAAAATTGATTTTTATATAGTTGGAATGGTGATTCAATTTCCTACATTTCATTTTTTTACTAAAAGCAAGATTCATTGCGTAGGTATGCCAAAATACCCATGTAAGATGAAGGATGAGTGCTTTTCAGTTATGTTGCATGTACTATCATTAGTTTGCACTCACCCTGCAGTAAATGATCATGTCTCATTTTAGCTTAATGTGTAAATTATAAACAATAGCCATTTGTTGATGTTTGTTTATTTTTCATTGCATTGAATAGTATTATTGTTTTAAAAAATATTAGGTGGGTTTTGTTTGTTTTATTTGCAATCATTGTGTGCTAAGACAAGTTTGTTATGTCTTGCATTGAGTGGTTTGTTATAATTAAAAATCATGGGATAAAATTCCTTATTCAAAGGAATTTAAATGATTATGTTGATGTTTAAATTCATCCTTGTTTACTGTACCTTGAATGGAATGGTATTTTGTTGTTGAAAACTACCTAGTTTGTTGGAATATTATCTTATTATGTAGTAAATATGTTGGAATATTACCTTCCATGTTTTGGATGGATTGGTAATTGTCATTCTAGTCAATTTATGCATATAGCCTTAGTGTGAAGTTAATGTGTTGGAATATTACTTTCCATGATTTGGAGAGATTGGTAATTAACCTTTCGTTATAATATTGTTTTTACAAAAATATTTAGTTCTTACTAAGCAATTCACATTTTCTTATTACACATTTTGTAAGACAATTTTTACTGCATAGTATGTTTAATTTAATAGGTTGGAAAAATGTTTCTCTTTGTCATAATAATTTCATGATTACATAATTAGAATATTGTCTATGAATATGACTATAATTTATTTGTTCCATTTGTGTGATCCCTCATGTGCAATTTCCATGAGTTATTCATATTGTGTAGCTCTTACTACACATTTCGTACTTGATATTTTTAAGAGAATGTAAACACTATACAGTTCTTACTTTGTAGTTTTAAGATATTGCAAACACTATATAAAGTATGTATAATGTATATTAATAGAAAAATATATTATCTATATTAAAAATGGTGCACATTTATATCAGTCAAATATTTGGTACATATAATTATCTATGCTTCCACAAATATGCATAAAATGATTATGCTTGTATGTATGTGAGTATGGGTTTCACAAATTCTATTAAGCTTCAACTAAATGTGTATATTTGTTATGCATTTTTTATATGAATGTATATAACCACTATGCATGTAACATATGTCTATATCTACTATGCATTTGTTGTGCATGCGTTAAAAGCTTGCATGTGACTATTATATATATATATATATATATATATATAT
>LPNX010557417.1:252136-298640 GCA_001517045.1 Pseudotsuga menziesii
AATATATAAATGCATCTATTGTATTACCTAATCAACTAATTAATATTTCATGTTGATCACGAGTAGTTGAGGTTACAAATATGGGTCCTTTTGCATTTACAAAGTAAAGGAAAATGTACAAAGTTTATCTTGCATTGGAAAAGATGGATTAACTTAATTCCATCTAAGTTATCTTGGAGAGTCAATACCTTTGCATAAACTAGGAACTTCATCATAAGTTTTTCTTGAAGTTTAAGATATTTTCTGTATAATGTTTCTAGATAGAAATGTAATTTCTTAGTTGTGAAATTATGAAAGAAGAGTTTGAAGTAGCTACCAAACATAAGTTTGGCCCCTTGCTAGAATGTTATGTACATTCTTAGCTTATCTATTTAATATAACTATAGATTATAGTGGTTCATGTTTGTACATGTAATTGTATGATGGAATTTCATTTGCAAATATAATATTGTTTGTCTCCTCAAGGGTGTGAAGCTTTGGAGCTATCTATAACTCACAAGATGGTTTATCAAAGTAAGAAAATTTATTGTTTGATGTTATTTGTATGATTGTATACAAGATTTATCCTTAAAACCTAGATTGTATGAGTCTTAGCTGTTGAATAAAGTCTTTAGTGGACTCTTGTCTTGGGTTGTTCATTGTGTCGATTTTTCGCCTTAATATTCCTTGGGTAAATCCCAATGTGATCTTTGATTATTTTGTATGGTCGTTTTTTTTGTAGATTGTCTCTGGTTGTTCTTCTAACCATATTCTTCAGCCACTTAATTGTTTTAGGTTGGATGTTGTTTTCAAAACCAGAGCTAATGATTGGTGATATGGAAAATAGTGTATGCACTGACCTTGATGGAATTCCTAAGCACTGGGAAACCAATGATGTGTCTCTCTGTTATGCTACCAAAAGGAAACCAAGGAAGAGAAATGCATTGTTTTTGTGTGAATCTGGTTGTAGTCGATTCCCGAACATGTCAAGTAGCATGTGTTTCTTGTATTTACTTGTATTCACATTTGAATAGCTTAGATCAGTTTGGTATGCATAGATTGAATAACCCGTTGGGTTACATTAAATCCTTAGCAGTTGCAATAATTTCATAAGAAGGATTATTGGTTTGTCTATTTTGACGCATGTTAAACTAGCCTTAGTTTTTTGTGCATTGTTTGTATTTCTTGTATCCTTATATTCCCTCAAGTCTCCATCTGGTAGTAGTTTGGGGACATGTCAAATGATTTTCAATAACTAGTTGAAAGCTTAAATGCTTGATAGTTGGTCGGTGTGTATCTTTGGAATTCTTTAGAACATGTTGATGCATGAGTATGTTATGCATCTTAATGTTTAATTCTATGAAGCCATGCTGCAACCAAGGAAAACCCAAGATGGATGATGGGTATTTATCCTAATCAATTGTAACCAAGGTGTATGAATATGTAGATCTAGTGATTGATGGGTTGTATTTGTTATTGAATTTTAAAATTTATTTCCTGAAGTAAATGATTTGATAGTATGGATATTTATGACTAGTTTACTCGGGTGTTAGAAAATGCATAAGTTGTTTATGCATGCACTACATGAACTTTAAATTTCTTATTCAATAATTATTTCCATGTCATTATGCTTAGCTAGGATCATAATCCTTTGGTTGAATATTAATTGCAGAGTGATGACTTTAGTGAGTTTTCTAGATCTGTTAGATATGGATTACTGAATGGTACCTTGATTATAGAGTGGTATCTTCTTTTCTATATGGAAAAGTGGCCCTATATTGTGAATTATTTATGAATACTATGAATAGTAAGTAATTGTTAATTAATAAAAGTAGATAATTGTTTGGTTTGATCCAGTAAACACCTTAGTGAAGGATGAGACCTTCTGATAGGTTAGCAGGGCATGGACTATCATTTTATGTCCACATTGAACAACATTTGGAGAGGGGTAAAACTCAAGGGACTAATTGTATAGAGAAAGAGAACCTTCTTGGTGTTTTGTACAACTAGTATAGACTAGGTCAGAGTGGCTAAAACCTTGAGGTTCCTAAAGTTGTCTGTTTTATCTCATGAGTTGGCGAATCCTGTTTCATTTACTCGTTGTTAGCATGTTCTTGGCTTGTATTTTAAGTTTGTTGGTAGTTATCCATATTCGACAACTAGCTAAATTATTTGGATGTTCCTATACTTGGGTTCATCTATGTAAGAATGAAGGATTTAGTCAAAATGAAAATATGTAAGAAATAAGATAAGGCTTCATTCTGATCAAGTAATCCTACTATATCCAGGGAAAGGATTTCATGTTTGTTTATGTTTTGTTCTATATCTACACCTTATATACTAAGGAAATGGTTTTTGTCTGCACTAACCACATATTTCTAGTAATAGAATTTGAAACCATATTATGGAAATATCTATGCATCTTAGTCTTTGGTTTTGATTTTTTTTTACTGCAAAATCTAATTTTACCTTTTATTCTTCAAAGGGTGTGAAATTCACTTTCTTTCAGCCATATTTTGCCTCTAAATGTCAATATATTATCTTAGAAAATTTTAAATTATTCAGTATTTGTTGAATTTGAGGCTCTTTATTATTTTTTTGGATCCTTATTTGCACTGATGCACCTGGGTGGTTTTCATTCGACATTGTCAATTCTCTAATGCTTTATGTTTTTATTGACAGAGCGTCATCATCGTTAATTGATAGAATACAAGTGGCGTCAATGGTGGACAAGGAGTGTCTTCCGAGGGAGGATGCACTGGTATCAACCTGCAACATGCATCGAGGTAGGTGTTCAGTGACTCTTTTTTTCTCTTTATATTTTTGGTTTTCGAATTAGATTTTTGGAATGATTCACTGTGTGCTATGAAGTCTACATTTTTGGATTGAATTTGATTCAATTTTCAATTGAATCTCACAAGATCGATCTTGATAAAAGGATTTAAGAGTTTGATGATTTTTTGTGCATGAAATTTTAATCTTGGGTGTCATAGTATTTTTAAAAATCTCTGATAATTGCATATGTTCATCAAAGGAAAAAAAATTGTAGTTTCTACATGCTTTCATCGAGATAATATTTTAGGTGTCTCTTTTTATTTCCATTACAAAAAATATTCAAAAACAAAAAGAATATCTAGATTCGTTTCTTTTTAGTTTCAATTAGTATTTGATTATTGGATTTGATTTATGAAGTAAATGACTAGTTTTCTCTTTCTTTTTTATTTAGGAAATTGTAAGAGTGAAGCACTAGTTAGATTTTTCTTTTTATCTTCTTAGAGATCACATTTCAATGAAGTACAAAAATATTTGTGTGTGTGGGTTTTCATCAAAATTTTTAAAGGATTTGATTGTGTGATTAGGTAAATTTCTCTTCTCTCCTCTTAAAATAGGGCATACTTCGAATGAAAAAGTAAATATTTGCATTTCATATTTGCATGTTTTTTTGAGTCAAGTCTTTACATCTCATTTCCCACCTAACCATATAAAATAAAATCAAGTGTTATTTAGGGTAAAATTTTTAGCAATACTATGAGTTAGGTTAGAGACGTGTTCCTACATCATAAAGTGTAGGAGCTATCAATTTTTCCTGCACTGCATCCTAGGGAATGTGTGGTTCTTCCACGTACTTGTTGGTATATCGAAAGATATTTCACGAACTTTTATGGTATATATAAATATTATTTCATGTAGACGAGGGTATATAATAAGTCCCCTTTTGAATGATTGTGTATTAGACAACAATACTATGGATTTGAGCTCCCACGTACCTTGTGTATATCAGGAAACACCATTAGGGTCCCAATACTAACTAAGTAAACTATCAGTCAGCTTGTGAGAGAAATACACCAAGAACAACACTCAGGGAGCTACTATGCACGTACTGTACAAGTAGTCAAGTATACAGGAAATGGTAGGGTCTCAATCCTCCTTGTCGTGTATCACTGTTGACCCTCCAGTATATCGAGAGTTCCAATGACTTGACACTATTGTGAGGATCCAAACTATTTATCCCACCAACCATAGGTTTTCTTGTTTCCTATTAGACTAAGTAGCACTTGTTTGTGTGTATATAGTTAGGATATTTTGAGATAGTAAGTTTTGGTCTTTCATACTAGTGGATCAACATTGGAGACAATCCCACCATATTCAACTATCATTCCCTAAATATCCACAAAACCCCACATCTTGTTCAAATATGGAACAAGAGTTTGACATAACATCCAATTTTTAAATAGGAATTCCACCCAAGGAAGAAGGAGTACCTATCAACGAAGGAGGGGGAGACTTTTATCCTCCTAGGAACATTACAATTACTAATATATTAGCACTTGTAGTGATGGAACAATCGTTTGCTCACGATACTTTTGATGCATGACTTGCGCCATCAGTTTTTTATCTGCCACCACCAGGAGATCCAGTAGTGACCATGTTTGGCCCTTATGCACCTTTTTGGGTGTTATTGAATAAATCTACTCAAGCAGACTCAAGCCAGATCTCCCTAGTCCAAGTGGATCTAGAATAAATCAAATAAAAAATACATCCTACTTTCCTAGATTAAATAGAAATGCAAGTGAACAGATAGATCACTTAGCTTAGGTCTGCAAATCATCTTCTCTCTTTGTTGATCCAAGCTCCATATCCTTCAAATATTGAGCCACAAAACCTTGTAGATAAAGTGGAAACAAGAAAACAATACATGTGTATCCAAACATAAATTGATCTAAGCTAACAGTTAAGGAAGAAATCTCCAAACATCATCAACACAACAATGTTTATGGAAAGAGATTTTTATTAATGTAATCAAGGAGATACATAGAATTACATAAAGGAGGAGTGTCACAACCTAGCCTTAATGTGGCAACCTTCCATCCACCAATCCAAGCCAAGCCTCCAAAGCAATATATTAAGCCCCCCATAGGATGATAGGTATTACCTAGAAATTTCACCAACATAAAAGTACCATAGTCCTTCCTCCCTTCATAATGGAGAAAGGGTTCAATTTATAAGGCTAAAGGGATATAGTAGGTTGAGGGTTAGGAGGGGTCTAATGGATCTTCCCCATAGGTTAGGGAACCGAATGACACCTCGCCTAGAACCTAGGGATGGTCCTCTAGATCATACACCTTCTAGAAGAATCTCGAAGCTTCATGTTTTTCCCTCTAAACACCATCGGTGCACCTTTCATGAAGGGAAAGAGCGTCAGCGCACCTTGCATGAAGGGAAAGAGTGTCGATGGCACTCCTAGTATGAAGGGAAGAGGTGTCGATGCACCTTGCCTTAGGAGAAAGAGTGCATGCCTTGTTAGAGGGGAAAAAGGGTAAGGAAATAACCTCGTAGTCAATGCCATTCAGCTAAGGAAAATTTAGGGATTGAAGCAGAGGGTTAACACATGGCTAAACATGATGAGATTTCGGTGTAACAGAAACCCTCCCAAAGCATGAAGTTAGAGGAACACAATAGGTGAATGCTTTTTGAAGTGAACAAATCGAAGGAAAGTATGTTGGATGGAATTTGCTATAGTACAACTGACTCAAGTCTCATATGACTCATAACATGGTTGTCGACCAATACAATGTAGATCCATGGTCGTAGAGACCGACTGAACACAATCATGGCTACTAGACACAAGCGTAGATCTGTGATGCGATGATAACATGGCCACAAAAAATACAAAGTGGATCCGTGTAATATGACTCAAACAAACTCGATCACAACCTGGGAAAAATATAAGATAACCCAGGGTGTTCAAGATGAACCTGTGACAATATGAATCTAACCATGTGATTACGATGTCTTGATGTCGAACATGATAGAAACCACTTGATTACCAGTCATTAATGTAAACTGTTAACAAGTGCGAGGGAAATCACCATTGATGTCAATCATTCCCATGGTATCTCAGTACATTCAACCAAGTGTGAATAAAGGACTTGAAGTCAAACAATCAGTAGAAACTCTCAATCAAGAGTCAATTATGTAAACTCATGCTGAAAGCGAGGAAAAGATTCCATTGAGGCATGTAGGCCTAAGGTACCTGTCTTAGTTTCTAAGTCTAATCCTTGGATAAGATGTTGAAATCGACAGGAATAGACTCGTCGAAGGAGGGCCATGATTAATCCCCCATCATCAACATGAAACACGATCAAAGATGTTTTAGAGTAAACCGGACAACAAAGCAATGCACAAGGATGACTTAGATATGAATAACATGATAGAAGGTAAGCTGACTACAGATATTTAATGGATTTCTCTTAAACATGGGAATGACATGACTTGGTAGTATTGACATGAGAATGATACCAATCCATTAATGCAAATGGCGATGGGATTATTCTTGGACAACTCAAATGAGGGGAAGAAGACTAATGGAATTAGCAGGACTTGAAGACAATCAAAATACCAAAGTACTAAAATGAATATGCAAATGAGTTCCATGTTCAAGAGTGACTATGTACTACCATAAATACAACAAAACACAAACTATTTCCTTAATTCCCCCATCACAAAGGATGAGTGCCTATTTTCATTTTTATGAGTTCAAAGAGGGTAACAAACACTCGTTGTAGCTCATTAAGAGATGAGTACATTCTCATATGTTTTATGAAGCCGAGAAATGATGGGTTCATTCCCAGAAAGGGTCCTTCATCATTTGATTTTATGATTCTGATGAAAGTAAACTCACTTTTCGTTTCATGTTTAGAGAGTCTGAAATGACTAAGAAGACTCCAAAATGGAATTTTTCGTAAATTTGGTCCTTAAGGCCCGAAAAAAGTATAAAATGATTCCTAGGAGAACTCTTTTAGTCATGATTGGAAAGATTATAGCTTTCTCGTAAGTAGTTCCCCCTGGTCCAAAAAAGGGGTAAACTATCACCAAGAAGATGACTCTTCAGGTCCTTTTATGAGCTTGAAAAAGACAAGTTCACTCGACAAACTTTTCACAATTTAAGAGTCCGAAAAGAGCTTAAAGAGGACTCTATTAGGGTTATTTTTTCATACTCCAATTTTAACAAGTCTGAAAAATAGTAAAAGTATACTTGATATCTCTTCACTAAGTTTTTAATGAGTACGTCAAAGGTATAAAATTCACTCATAACCTTTTTCATGTTTCAATCTAGAGCACGAAAAAGCATTAAAGTAAGCTCAAACCAGTTTTCATGTTTTAACTAGAGCACAAAAAATGAAAAGTAAGCTCAACATCATCCTACTGTTTTTAACGAGCTCGAAGATCAGTTGAAAGAATGCTCATGGCATCAGCTTCATTTTTTAACGAGCTTGACACAGAATAATAAGTATGCTTAAAGGGTTGTTTCAAGGTTTAGCGAGCTCAAAAATAAAAGAAAGTATGCTCAAAATGACTCCCATTGATGGGTGATTTCCCAACAAGATGTCTAGTGGTTGGCACTTGCCCCTAGTATAACTATCAAGTAGCCTAACTCCAACATAAAGAGGTAGGGTACATTCCCTTAAGCTTCGTTTCATCTTCTTTACAAGCAGATGAAATGAAGGTTCAAAGATTGAGTCTTGACACAATGGAAGGATCTGTTTCATTTTTTAATGACCTTGACACAAAAAAGGAACCTTTCTCAAGGTCAGTTTTATTTTTTAATGAGCTTGAAACCAAGAATAAACACTGCTCAAGCTGACTTGTTTCATTTTTACACAAGCTTGAAACAGAAAAATAACTATGCTTGTAGGGACATGTTTCATTTTTACACACACTTGAAACAAAGAATAATTGTGCTTGAGGGAACTTGTTTCATTTTTATGTAAGCTTGAAACAGAAAATAACTATGCTTGAAGACACATGTTTCATTTTTTAATGAGCTTGACACAGAAAGGGAACTATGCTCACTAAAATCTGTTTCATTTTTTAATGAGCTTAACTCAGAATGGGAACCATGCTCACAAGCATCTGTTTCATTTTTAATGAGCTTGACACATAACTTGAACTATGCTCACATGCATTTGTTTCGTTTTTTAACAATCTTGACACAGAATGGGAACTATGCTCACTGGTTTCTGTTTCGTTTTTTAACGAGCTTGACACAGAATGGGAACTATGCTCACAACATCCATTTCATTTTTTAACGAGCTTGAGATAGAGAAAAGGAACTATTCTCACTAAATTCCTTGGCCAACATGATGTCCAGAGGTTGGTGGGTTTCCCCCTTACATAATAAGCTAGAGATTTAACTCCATTATGATGTCCATAGGATGGAGCCATGCCTCCCATTTTACCTATGATGGGAAGAAGCTAACTAAAAGGGGAAGGAACCATAAGAACATGCGGGACATTCAGGGAAGTCTGATGACTAGGAGTCATACAATGATCAGGTTTAACAAAGGAAAATTGATCAATGGTCACAATATTCCCATCATGGGGAAAATTCATCACTTGAAAGAGTGTGGACACTACTAATTTCATGGCGTAAACATAATCATGCCCAAGGAGAATATTAAAATCTAAGGGACCTTGGACTACCATGACATCAATGCAAACAATTTTCCCTCCTAAAGTGATGGGTGAATGAGGAAGGATCCCTAAAGGTGTAGTAGGTCTTCGATTAAAAGCCAGTATCTGATTAGTGACTAGCACAAGTGAAGGAGAACCTATGGCTTTCCAAGCAGTTGAGGAGAGAATATTAATAGAAGCCCCTTCGTCAACAATAGTGTGAAGTATACTCTTAGCAATAAGTTGCATAGATATCTAGAAAGGAACACTCAAATGAAGATGAGATTCTATTAGGTTACTCCAGTCAAAGGAAATAACCTCATTACTTGGATAGGGTTCTGTCAAAAGAGACAAAATTTCCTCTTGGGTAGAAGAATCCGAGCTAACTACGAAAAATTTAGCTGGATGGTTTTCACTCTTGATTAGAAGAGAGGGATAAGACAAATACTGTGTCAAAGCGACTACTTCAGTATTAACACTCTCTAATGAAAGAGTGGGATCGGGTGGAGATGACATCGAATCGACCACTTTAACTTCCATTAGAGGAAATTTCAACTCGAAATGGGGCTCCTAAGGAAAATTAATAAAATATTAGTTAAAATAATAAAATAATATTTATTAATTTTGGAGGAAGAAAAGAAAAAACTACTTTTTTGTTTATATTTTCGAAATATCTCCCTGTGTTTTTACTCAAATTTTGATGGAGAGAGCTCATTGGATGTGGAATTAAATTCTGCATCCAACGAGTACCCACTAAGCATACTTTTGATGGAGCTCACTACCCCAGAAACAAGAAGTACCTGAAAAAATTTGATGATGACATCATCATCACGTTTTTTCAGGTATTTCTTATTTTTGGGGTAGAAAATCCCGTAAAAGGTATGCTAAGTGGGTACTCCTTGGATGCGGAATTTAATTATGCATCCAATGAGCTCTCCTGATCAAAATTTGAGTAAAAACACAAGGAGATATGTTGAAAATACAAACAAAAAAAGTAGTTTTTTTTATGATACCTATCCCCATATTTATATTAAAAAATTGTTTAAGAGGTGCTCTCTTTTTGAATTTTAAATCATTTTGATTGGCTAATACATGATGACATGGAATTTGTATTATTTTTTGAAGGCCCATTTTAAATTGAAATTTCCTCTAATGACTCTCCTACGGGAGAGTGGGATCGATCGAGGTTGGAGCTGGATTGACCACTTTGACTTCACTCTTCAACGGAAGAGTGGGATCGGCTAAGGATGGAATTGGATCGACCACTTGATCAACCAATGGGATTTCAAGGGACAAATTATGATAACTAGTTGGAAGTCATTGTTGAGGAATAGTAATATCCTCCAACAACCTTGAAGCTTCATCCATGTGAGGAAAAAGGTAATTATGGTGCATATACTTAGATAGAAAGCAAGGATACCTAAATTTTCCTTTTGAACTCTTAAGCACAGAGTCATTGGTTGATGGGGCATCATCTTCATGATGATCACAGATTGGTGACACAGGATGTTTAAACAACACTTCTGACACCTGGGAAAGAATGGGACTGTCTTTGAGAAGGTGATCACCCTTGCAAAGTCTACAATGGAACTTAGGTTTACACGAGCTAGAAACAGGTACATCCATACTCCTAGCATGATGATTAGTGGTTGGTGGGATTCCAACATGATGATCAGAGGTTGGAGATATGACCTTATGCTTAGTGTTATTCTTCTTAGCCTTCATTTTTCGTCTTCTTCTTACTCGCTCGTTTACTAACGTTAGAGTTTTCAACAGGTGAAGAGGAATAAAGGGAAGTCGATTCAACATTTGACGAAGAAGGAGAAGGATTAACATGAGGTTGATACTGATGCATTAAAGGACCAAGATTTTACACAAAGGATGCATTTTGTATGACAGGATTGGAGATTAACTGTACAGGTAATCCTATAGTCAATCCGGGAAGTTTCAAAGTGGCCATGAAGGGAGGACCAACAACTCCACAAGGGCGAGAAACAAAAGAAATACACTGAAAATGGGTCTCTTAACTGGTGGTCCCAGGAAATTCTCCCATATATGAACTCTCTAAGAATCTATGAACTACCACACAACCCATACACTGCTCAAGTCTAAAATAAACAAGAAAACTGTGCGAATAGGGGTGGATCAAAATTCAGGATCCTCAAAGGATTATCAAGGCTTCGCAACTTGCTATATACCATAGTGTCCAATAGTAAAACATGACAAGGAGGATTGGGACCATACCCTTTCCTAAATAACTGACTACCTGGATGACACGTGTGTAGTAATATCCCCGAGTGTTGTTCTCAGTGTATTGTGATGCCAAGATGGCCAAAAGGTTAACTCAATTGATCATAGGAATCCTAAGAGGGTCTCCTAATATACACTAGGTATAGGGAATCTCAAATCCATAGTGGTTCTGTCTAATGCAAAACCATACGAAAGGGGCCTTCCTATATACAATCGAGTACATGAAGTACCTTTATATATACCTCAAGGGTACGTGAAAGGAAATTCGATATACCGATGGTACGTGGAAGAACCACATAGTTCCCGGAATGTAGTGCAGGCATAAAACAACAACTTCCATGCTTAGCGATGTCAGAACGCATCACTAACTTACACGTAGTTATTAAATTATTTTAAACCTAAGCTAGTGTTAACTTTATCTTGATCGGTTAAGTGGATGCATGAGGTGTTGACATGAAATGTAAAACGAATGCAAATCCTAGCTACATGAAAATTCACTTTTCTCTTTCGATGAAAGATACCTAAGGTAGGGAAAGAGTTTTCTATTAAAGAAGAAAAAAATCAGAGATCTAAAAAAACCAAATTCCTCTCAAATTCAAATATGAAGCTTTAAATACCAACATCAATCACAATTCTTGAAAACACTTATGAATTTTCTTGCAAGCTTTTTTTGGCTCTTTTTTTTATAAATTTGATGTATTTTGATTGAGTTTTCTTTTCAAAAAAACATGAATCTGAATAGTAAGGAAAACAAAACCTTCTTCCTAGATAGAAACAATTCTATCTTTCTACAATAATATCCTAAAAAGTGCAATGAAATCAAAGATGATAAACTCTAACAATGTACAAATCAAAGTAGTGAATCATTTTTATTTTCAAATGCATGTATCAAAATGAAAATTGATAACTAAACTCTTTTCAAATCTATAAACAGAGAAAGAGAGAATACCTATAACACTCCATTCATTCAAAAATCAAAAGGAAAATGACAAGCACCCAAACAACTCCAAAACAATCAAGAATTGCTCCAAATCTACCAAAATGAAACAAAAAACGTAATGAGTGAGGGGAGGAAGGATTTGGAGATCAGATATGACTATCCAAATAGATCTGAAGAGGTCTGGAAACGTGATTAGGAAATTCACTCGTGAACTTGACTAGTAAAACATCCCAAACTCAACAAAATCAACTCCAAACAGAGGTAATGTTGGATCTATGGGTGGTGTGACTATCATGTGCATCCTACAAACCACAATCCATCAAGCAGGGTAAATGCCAGATCTCCTATGGGATAAGGGAAGAAGTTCCGATAGTGATCCAAATAGAATCTAGAGGACGCAAGACACTCTTCAAAGACAAAATCCAAAGGATGGAGGGTCTCTAAAGGCTAGCAAAAGGATTGAAAAATAGATATGAAATAAAAAACAAAACAAAATGAAATCTATGTTTATCCTCAGCAGAGTCACCAAATTTGTTATCAGATAAATCTACTCAAGTGGACTCAAGCCATATATCCCTAGTCCAAGTGGATCTAGAATAAATCAAATAAACAATACATCCTACTTTCCTAGATCAAATAGACATTAGAGGAAATTTCAATTTAAAATGAGCCTTCAAAAATAATACAAATTCCATGCCATCATGTATTATCCAATCAAAATGCTTTAAAATTAAAAAAGGGAGCACCTCTTAAACAATTTTTTAATATAAATTTGGGGATAAGTATCATTAAAAAAACTACTTTTTTTGTTCGTATTTTCGACATATCTCCCCGTGTTTTTAATCAAATTTCGATCAAGAGAGCTTGTTGGATGTGGAATTAAATTCTACATCCAACGAGTACCCACTCAGCATACTTTTGACGAGCCCCGCTACCCCAAAAACAAGAAAGACATGAAAAAACGTGATGATATCCAATGAGTACCCACTCGGCATACTTTTGACGGGCCCCGCTACCCCAAAAACAAGAAAGACCTTAAAAAACGTGATGATGATGTCATCATCATGTTTTTTCAGGTATTTCTTGTTTTTGGGGTAGCGGGGCCCATTAAAATTATGCCGAGTGGGTACTTGTTGGATGCGGAATTTAATTCCGCATCGAACGAGCTCTCCCGATCGAAATTTGAGTAAATAAACAGGGATATATGTTGAAAATATGAACAAAAAAGTAGTTTTTTATTTTCTTCCTCCAAAATTAATAAATAATATTTTATTATTTCATTAATTTTCCTTAGATAACTTACCTTAGGTCTGCAAATCCTCTTCTCTCTTTGGTTGTCTAAGCTGCAGATCCTTCAGATCTTTAGTTGTAAAACCTTATAGAGAAACTGGAAACAAGAAAATATTACATGTGTATCCAAACATGAATTGATCTAAGCTAACAATTGAGGAATAAATATCTAAACATCATTAACACAACAATGTTTATGGAAATGGATTTGTATTAATGTAATCAAGGGGATACATAGAATTACATAAAGAAGGAGTGTCACAACCTAACCTTAATGTTGCAACCTTCCATATAGCAATCCAAGCCAAGCCTCCAAATCAAAATAGTAAACCTCCCAAAGGATGATAGGGATCACCTATAAATTTCACCAGCATAAAAGTACCATAGTCCTTCCTCCCTTCATAATGGAGAGAGGGTTCAATTTATAAGGCTAAAGGGATAGAGTAGGTTGAGGATTAGGAGGAAGGGTCAAATGTATCCCCATAGGTCAGGGAATCGAATGCCACCTCACCTAGAACCTAGGGATGGTCCTCCAGCTCATACACCTTCTAGAAGAGTCTCGAAGCTTTGCTTTCCCCCCCCTAAACACCACTAGCACACCTTTCATAAAGGGAAAGATACTCAGCGCACCTTGCATGAAGGAAAACAACATCAATGGCACTTATAGCATCAAGGGAAAAGGTGTCAACGCACCTTGCCTTAGGAGAAAGAGCGACTTCCTTCTTAGAGGGGAAAAAAGGTAAGGAAATAACCTCCTATTCAATGCCATTCAGCCAACGAAACTTTAGGGATTGAAGTATAGGGCTAACACATGGCTCAACATGATGATATTTCGGTGTAACATTGGGACTCAACTTTACGCCAATATATTTCCAGTTTTGGAACTACAAGTATAATTCTAGTTGCATCCATCAATTTAACACCTTCTTCTAGAACATATACTACAATACCTTTACCTTAATTACTACAAAGTGACATCCTTGGTCGTTCCACCAGCCTTTCCACTAGTTAAGCCACGAATGTTAACACTCCTTCATCACCTACAAGTGTACAGTTTAGTACTCAAGATACTTCACAAATCACCACTACAATTGTTTCTTAGCATGTAGAAACATCGATTATTGATATTTCATCAGGAGGTTCTTTTATGGCTTCTGTTAGTTTTCCAAATGTACTTGGATGTTATTCTATGGAAACACATTAAACCCATACTTTGCATAATGTATCAGGTGCCATACCAAGTAGAGTGAGAAGTTGTGTTCAATAACCAACATATACTTAGGGGAAACAACAACAACCATTTTGGGGTCAACCAACACAACAACCTATTACGAGAAGGAAAAATCTTGCTGGGGGAAATACACCCAATTTAATCCCCCTATTACCAATTTATATCATGTTGTGCCCTACCGAGTAAGTATGAATAAGCAATGGTCACAACCTATTGTGGGTTATAATCTCCAACAATTGGTTCCCCCAAATCAACCCTTGCAACAGAACCCTCTAGTTTACCAACAACCACATGTGGGTGGTCAATACGGCTATCATATGCAACAACAAAAAACTTATGGTACTATGGGTGTTTCTACTCCATATGAATATTATAACTACCCACAAACAAATAGATAGCTTTATGTTTTAGCAACTTTGGATTTACCAGACTTATCCAAACTTATAAACGATCTGATCATGCATGACCCTTTTTGGCCATCCATATCGACCAAATTACCATCTTATATACCTAAATTTGATGGAAGGCAGGGAGAAGACCCTAAAAACCATGTTATGAATTTCCATCATTGGTGTTCATTGAACCCTTTGATGGATGATTCCATATGTTTAAGGATTTTCCAATGTACTCTTACTAGAACCACTGCCAAATGTTAAAGTATTGTAACTTCATAAGATATTCCAGATGTAGCGGTTGTATTCCTCCTTCCGGAGATGAGATTGGTCATGTAAGAGTCATTAAAAGAATCAATGTAACCTCCGTATGTAAGTCGGGTCAATAGTACCCAAGTGTCATTATAATAAATATTTTTTTGGGTGTCTTACTAGACAAGTCGGCCTTGTCAATTAGACAAGTCAACCCTGCTAGGTTCTAGGTCAAGTCAAGAGTCAAATATAAATAGGGAGGTTCCTCCCTTCACTTGTACACACTTTACTTAAGAAATTTTTCAAGAGAGAGAAGAAGAAGTGCACTAGGAAGAAGAGAGAAGCAGTTGTCTTGGGTTTTAAACTGCTCTGGTTGAGTTCTATAATAAGGAAGTTTTGTGGGGTTTTCTCCCTTATGGTTCGCCTGAGGAAAATCCTTATGTTCTTTGTGTTATTGTGCTTGTTGTTATTTTAGTGATCTTATTATTGTAAATTGTTTTATAATATCATCTAATCAATTAAGAAAACTTAACATGGTATCAGAGCCACCCTGAGAGACACTACACAGCTAGGGTTTGTTATTTTGAACAAATCCCTTAAGAGATCAACCATAAAATAGGGCTCACTCACCTTGCCCCAGATGGATGCATATTTCTATGAAAACAAAACTAAATTCCAAGAAGTTTCAATTTTGGATGAGACACTACTGCAGGGAAGAACTAGGGCTTTAGTTTTCATGAGACTACATCATCAATCTCAAAAAAAGTAAGATACAGTATAGCTCTCCCTGGGAGGGTGCATGTTTTCTATCACTCATCTCTACCAATGATATCAACTGGAAAAATAGGGTTTCTTCATCAAACCCTAGGTCATCCTGAAGAAGGTCAGCTGGAAATTGTATTCATCAAGTAAGTATTACTTCCTCTAATTCCATTTGAATTTCTCATTCTTTTAAAAGACAACAAAGAGTACCAAGCTAGATGAGAAGCTTGAAGGTGTTGAAAGCTTCAGAGCATGGAAGTATCATATCATGCTCATCCTAGAAGAAAATGATCTAGAAGCATTTATAAAGGAGGAAGTTGCAAAACTAGAAGAATATGAAGCTAAGGATAAATACAAGAAGGATATGATCAAGGCTAAGAGGATCATAGCTGAATCCATCAAAGATAACCTGATTCCCCAAGTATCCTCATGGAGGAAACCAAAGGAAATGTTTGATGCTCTATCCAACTTATTTGAAGGAAGAAATATTATTAGAAATATGACCTTGAGGAATCACCTCAAAATTTTGAAAGGCTCAAAATTCAGAAACCATGCAGTCATAATTCACAAGAGTAACTAAAATCAAGGAACAATTGGATCCTATTGCTGATATGGTTGAAGAACCAGATATTGTAATGACCATCTTGAATGGTATTCCAAGAGATTGGGAATCCTTTATTTAAGGAATCTCTTCAAGAAGAAGACTTACCAAGTTCCAACAATTATGTGAAGAATGTGTTCAATAAGAAGAAAGAATAGCAACTAGATAAGAGAATCTAATTGAAGATAAGTACCAATCTTTGGCATTCCATGCCAAAGGAAAGAATAAGAGAGATATTTATGACCGTCCTCCTAGAAAAGGTCAAGGGTTTAAGAAGTCCGAGAAATACTTCTCAAATTATGAATGCTTCACTTTTCATAAGATGGGAGATATTGGTATAAATTTTCCAATGAAGGAAAAACGAGTCAAGAAGAAGAAAAAAAGATTCCAACCTCATGTTGTTGAAGTAAATTATCAAGAAGATGAGGAAAGAGCTAAGGAAAATGAATATTCCTATGAGAAATATGTCTTTATATATGCACTCATAGGTTCAGTCTCACTAGGGAATGAAACCTGGAGAGTAGACAATAGCGCCTCCAAGAACATAATAGACTACAAGGACTTGTTCTCATGTCCTGTAGAAAAGGAGTCCCCACACAAATTAATGTTGGGAGATGATTACCAATATCCCATCAAAGGAATGGGATAAGCCTCCTATAAGTTGGACTCTGGAAAGTCCATAAATATGAAGGATGTATTGTATGTCCTAGGATTAAAGAAAAGCCTTCTTTCTATCTCATCCTTAGATAAGAAAGGGTTCAGAGTTTCTTTTATGGATGGTGAATTCCTCATGTGGACAAAAGGAAAAACTATAGATGCTACAATAGTTATTGGATTTGAATAAGGAGGACTCTACAGATTAAATGGACATGTAGATTCAACATTGATGACTGGTACCATAAGCCCATGTGAGCTACGGCACATAAGACTTGCTCATATACATTACAAAGCATTGCCAATTGTGATGAATGTTGTGACAGGTTTTCCAAAGATTCAGATAAATCATGAAGGAGTGTGCAAAGTATGTGCACAAGGGAAGAATACTAAGAAGCCCTATCAAAAGAGAGAAAACAAAGAAAATGAGATCTTAGACATTATTCATTTAGATATATGCAGGCCAATGCAAACTACTTCATTAAGAGAGTATGTTTATTATGTCTCCTTTATTGATGACCACTCCCACAAAACTTGGATCTATTTCATGAAGAAGAAAGATAAAGTGCTTGGAAGGTTCAAAGAGTTTAAGACCATTTTAGAAAACCTATCATAAAAGAGGATCAAGATCCTAAGATTAGATAATGGAGGAGAATTCACAGCAAGTGAATTCAACGAGTATTGCAAAGAAGCTGGGATTAAGAGGGAGCTCTCTATTCCCTATAATCCACAACAAAATGGTGTGGCGGAAAGAAATAATAAATATATCATGGAATCTATAAAATCCATGATCCATGATCAAGATATACCTATGTACCTATGGGAAGAAGCATCCAAAACAATAGTATATGTACATAATAGAATCTCCAACAATACCCTTAGAAATAAGACTCCAGAAGAGATGTTTATCGGAGAAAATCCTAAAGTCAATCACCTAAATATATTTGGTTGTCTGGTGTACATACACATTCCCAAGGAGAAAAGATCAAAGCTAGACCCTTCAAGAAAGACTCGGATTTTTTGTATGATATAGTGACTAATAAAAATCTTATCCAATCTATATAACAGGATACCATCAAATTGAACTAAACATAGATATTATTTTTGATGAAGATACAACCTTTAGAAAATCAAAGAAAGACAAGGACGATGAACAAAAGCATGAAACTCCAAGCACTACATAAGGTCCTAAACCAGTCAAAAATGAAGAAGAAGAACAAATGCTTGAGGATCATGACATAATAGAACTTTAGAGACCTAAATAATTTCACAGCGAAATGATATCACATAAAATAAGTCCTTCCTGGGCTAATGAAGTAATTGAAGAAGAAAAAAGACATGGTGTTCCAGAAGGAACCGTCAGAGAAAGAAATAATCCAAATCCATACCCTAGTTATGTGGCTTTGATGTGTGATATCATTGATAAAGAACCAACATGTTTTCAAGAAGAAACGAAGAAGAAGGAATGGGTTGATTCCATGGTCAAGGAATATCAATCCATTATAATGAACGATGTATGGTAAATAATACCAAGACCAAAGGACAAGTCAGTAGTATCCTTGAAATGGATCTACAAGACAAAGCATTCAATAACCAGTAGTATACACAAGTATAAGGCAAGATTCATATCTCGCGGATTCTCCTAGAAGGAAGGAATCGACCATGAAGAGACCTTTGCATCAGTGGCTAGGTACACCTCAATAAGAACCATTCTTTCCTTGGAATCCAATATGAAGTGGAAATCACACTAGATGGATGTAAAGAAAACCTTCCTAAATGGCTTTATAGAAGAACAAGTATATATTGAACAACCACAAGGTTTTGAGGCAGAAAATCAGGAAACGCGTGTTTGTAAACTCAAGAAGGGATTGTATGGGTTAAATCAAGCACTCGGAGCATGGTATGGAAGAATTGATGGATTACTAATGAGTTTAGGATTTACCAAGATTAAAGCAGATTCCAGCCTCTACTATAAATTTGAGGGTGATGGACTTATGATATTACTAATGTATGTAGATGATCTATTCCTAACAGGTGAATACAACCCCATCAACGAATGTAAGAAGAATCTTGTTGTAATCTCATAGATCACATAAGGTTACCAATAATACATACTAAAACATAACTATAAATCAGATACAAGAGACAATAACAGATAGGAAAATAGATTATATTAATGTAATGAGTTCATACAAGGCAGAGAACTGAACTGAGTTCTTTCTTGGCTCAACAGCCTAATATATACAAGTTACAAATAGTTACAAAATAACTACCTTTCGGTTCAGTGAACCAACACGACTGTTAGTTAGCCGACTAATCTTTCTAGTTAGTTGGCCGACCGACTTAGTCGGCTGATCAACTAAGTCAGCCCATCGACTTAGTCGGTTGATCGACTAAGTCAGTCTTTGTCCAAGTTGACTTCGTCAACTTGCTCCTTCTACATCTCCCCCACGAACAAAAAGTTTCTTCATCCCGAAGAAACAGGGAGGTACAAAAACGAACTTTTGTCGAACCATTCAAACCTGCTCTTGCTGTGGACTGTGCAGACGGATGGTCGGCCTCCTCTGGATGCAAACTTCGACGATAGCTAGAGCTGTGATGGAAAGATGATGCTAAAATTCGGTCCAAATATGTAATGCCTTCTGGATATCGATTGTTAAGGTTGTGAGACTTGAAAGGATCGACATCTTTTTGGACATGGGCATTTCTGCAATATTCTCCATGTTGGGACCCAACAATTGGTTTTGCTCTTCTGCAACATCGATGAGTCGTTTCATCTGTGGGAAGATGATGTCGACTTTCTCCAAGTTGGGAAGGTCCTGTTGAACCCACTGATGTGCCTCTCGTTCTAGCTTCTACAGTTTGTTGGTCTCCATCACGATTTGTTCTTCAATGGGCTACCTCAGTTCTGCCTCTGTCGACTTCCGGCCCTCCAAAGCCTGAATACCCTGTCGTGCCTGCCTTGTCTGTTGATAGACCTGCCCATATTGATTAGGCCAGTCTCGTAATACTTCCTCAGTGACAACTGATTCTTCCATATGATCCTGTAGAACCTTGTATGCCTCCGAGAATGTAGGGTGTTGGGCCAAGAGCAGTCGAACAGTCTCCTCCTTTTGTTCTTCCTTAGTCTCTTGCATCCGGGTCTGGACGGTCGATACCATCATCTCGAAGAGCTGATATGCTCTTTCAAGTGGTCGATCTGTGTCAACTTCGATAGGGTCTGGTATCACGGTCTGGACTAGAGCTCTGCATCTGCCGAGAAACTCGACTTCTTCTGCATTTTTGGATACAAGCTTTTTATTTTTCCGATCTGTCCTTTTTTTTTACTCTTTGGCGACAGTTTTAAGGAGTTGGTTGACCTCTGTGTCGTCCAAGGAACTTGCATCCCTTAGGCTAATCCGAAGACCGGATCTTCTATGCTACTCTTTATTTTTCTTCTGTTTGTCTGTTTGTTGCTCTTGGGTATTTGCAGTAATTGAAGTTGGGTCTGTGGTTGGTGGAATGGAGGTCAAGGGTTTTACTGGTTGGTTAGGTGGTATAGAAGTCGGGGGTGTTTCTTTTTGAGGAGGCGGTACGGAGGTTGGGGGTTTTTATATTTGAGGAAGTGGTATGACCACTTCCAGTTGTGAAGATAACGGCGGCTGTGATGGGTTTGGCTGTAATTATGGTGGTGGGGATTTTGACGGTGGTGGTGGTGGTGAAGGAGGTTGTGATGATGGTGGTGTTGGGGATGGAGTGGGGTTATGGACAGGGGTCAAAGGATTGGCTGGAGTGTGTTGTGAAATTTGGTCAGAAGAGATACCTGCTTTCGACAGTGTAGTGGGTAGGTCGTCCTGGGTGTCGGTGTCAATTGGCTTTGTGACAGACTTTGATGTTCCTATTACGTCACCCTGTTGGTCGTGGGTGAATGTCATCGTAACAGTTGCATATGGATTTTTGCTTGCATAGAAAGGAGCTTGTGTTTGTATTTTCTGGGCCGACTTAAACAGTGCAGGAAGTGTCACGAAGAAAGGTTTAAGCTCAGCGTCCTGGGCGACCCTGGCTCTAAGTGCCTCTGGGATGGCGCATTGATATTCCTCATGGGGACTGTCTACCTACTGTAATGGTGCTTGCTCCTCGAATATGGTTGTCGAGATGGGGGGGAGGGGTCGACACAAGGTCGACCACATTTTTAGGTGTCGGTGCCATTTTTGCTTTCTTTGGCCGACCCTCCGGAGCTCCTATGTCTAGATACCATTGAAATTGAATTTCAACTGATACTTTATTTGTATGGGAATCCTCGACAATGTCGACGGCCGCGACTGTTAGTTCCTCCTCATCGTCGGATGATTCATCCAGAATAAGCTTGCACTTACCCCTACCTTATTGTAGTTTCTGGGCCTTGATTTTTTTCCTGGTGACAACTATCTCCTTAGCCAGCTTCTTAATGATGCTCTTGGATAAAGCATATTCCGGGTCGTTGCCTTCGACTTCACCCGTCGGTTCTTGAGTGGGGTCGACGATTGTTGGAGCCGAAGGAGTTTTCTGTTGCTGTGGTTGTACTGTTGGTTGTTGTTGTTCTGTCGACTGGGGTCGACTACCTTTGCAGTCAGAGGTTTGACAATGATCTGTACCCGACTAGTGGGCACGGTCGGGGTATCCTCCGACACAAATGTGCTGATGTATAAGTTAAGCTCGTAGTCTTCTTCTTTTTCCTGGTTAGTGAGTGGCTCTAGGATGGAGAAGTCGACCTGTTTGGTAGCCTCTGGAATTGGTATCTTTGTCTGCGCTTGTCGGGTCAACTCTCAGAAAATATGGTCGACCATTGGATAGTAGTTGAGGTCCTGGGCTTTGGGGTCTTGACCTCGCATGTACCATACTGATGTATGATCAATTTCTAACTGTATATGAGACTCAGCAGGGAGGTTTTGTCAGATGTTCTGGGGCACCCTCCACCTCGTCGTGCGAACCTTCAATTGCTGGAACCAGTTTTCCAAGAATACTTTCCCCTGTGCTAGCTCATGCAGGGTGCCTTTTTTTGAAAAGGGTTTAAAGCGCTGCATTTGGAACTTGGTTAGCTCTTAGAAGACTGGACTACCTTCTGGACAAATATGGTACATAACAAGCCAGAGAATGAGAGAGGGGAAATTGATCATACCTCCCATCTCTTGACATCTTTCGCAGATGGTTTTGATCATGTCGGCAACATAATCTCCCCATCGGTAGATCCAACCATCGGTCACGATTGTGTCGACAGCTTCCAGCATCTCCAGTTTAAGGTCACTGCCCCGACCTGTCAATGTAAGGGTGATTGCTATGATTTTAGCCACGATTTGTGGCATCCTTGTCATAATCTATCTGATCATCAATCCTTTGGAGTTCTTTCCCGACGGTGAGCCTGTAAATTCTTGGACTAACCCATATTTGATCCCAATAGGTACAGGGCTGCCTTGGTTGGACAGACCCGTAAGCTTAGAGATAACATCCCCGGTGATGTCAATCAACTGGTTGAAGTAGAATCGATCGTTGTGGTAGCGACTGATAATGAATTTAACAGCTGCTTCTTTCGTCCCACCAAAGCTTGCCATCAGTGGTGCGTTAGGGTAGTTGAAAATGGAGCTCTTCCGAACTTTCTTAGTGGCCTGGGTCATTCTGTTGTCGACATAGGCCCACTCTTGGATCTCTGTCCAGAGTTTCTGGAATGGGCCCTCCTGTACCTTTGCATTTTTTATGTTCTTTATGCGATTGAGCAAGGGGGTGTCCTCTGCTTGCAGCTCCTTTTCCTTGGTCACGGCTCTAGTTAGTTTGGGTGCCATTACGTCGGACTGGTCGGGGTTTTGACAGAGTTCTTGGTCTTTGGTCGACTAAGATTGTGGGTTCTCTGAGGGTAATTGGTGTGGTGAATGAACCTTCGACGGTCCATTATTTATAGGCATGGGTGTGGTTGAGTGTCAAAATGGGTGTATTAATGGCGGACTTGACAGTCCAGCTGCAATACTTGAGTGTGATTTAATGGAGGATCTGTTTCGGCACTCGAGGCCATCAATGCATGATGGGACTTTCGAAGTCGATGGTCGGTGTCATTGGTGAAAATGGTCAGCCTGACTGGTCGATGAAGATGGTCGGCTTGAATAGTGTCTAATGAATTTCCTATAGTATCTTGTATGGCCCAATAACACTCGGACCTGTTTAGGGTTTATTGGGGGTTTTAGGTCGAGGATGATTTTTATTTTGGCAAAGTCGACCTTTATACCGTCTTTGCAGACAATATGCCCTAAGCGTATGCCTATGGGAGTAATAAAAGTACATTTCTTAATATTTAGGGAGAGTTGTATCTGTCGACATCTCTCCAGCATAAGTCGGAGCCATGTGCAGTGATCCTTTAGGGTGGAATATATAGTCCAGTCGTCGAAGTATACTGCCATGGTCTTATAGATATACTCTTGGAATGTTTTGACAACAATTGGAGAGAATACTGCAGGTGCATTCTTCAACCCAAAAGGCATAACTCTGTAGGCAAAGGACCCAAATTCACATACAAATGTTGTTTTCTTTTGATCCTCTTTTGCTATGGGTACTTGATTATATCCTGAAAATCCATCTGTAAATGAATAATATTCATGGCCTGCAACTTCATTCAGGATTTCATCAGCATAGGGGGTGGGGAATGGATCTATGAGTGTGACTTTGTTGAGCTCCCTAAAGTTTACACAAATTATTAACCTGGTCGGGTCATGTTTCTTGGGCTGTATGACCATGGGACTTGCCCATTCCGACTGGTCAATAGGGTAAATGATCCCTGCTGCTAACATGTTGTCTATTTCCTTCTTAACTATCTCCTTATACTTATGAGCTAGTTTGTAAGGTCGTTTCTTGACAGGTCGGACATCAGGTTTAGTATCTATTTTCATTTCTCCCATTTCTTGTACTAACCCTTTTAAGTCTTTGTAGTCCCTTGCAAAGACATCTTGGAATTCTCTAAGTAAGTTTATGATTTCGGTGGTTTGGTTTTCGTTCCAGTAGTCACCAATCTTAGCAATTTTTGGATGGTCGTCGTTTGAAATGTCGACCTCCTTAGTTTTCAATTTGGCATCCAACCACTCTGGTGCTTTAGCTTCATTGATCGGCCGACTTCCTTCTTTGAACTGTGAGAATGTAGCCGAAAAGTCGGCTGCAGTCATTCTGTCAAGGTCTGGCTTGTCAGTGGTCTCGACTTTCAGGATTGAGTAGATCGGTTTGGTTGTTTCAAGGTGGTCGGTCTTCCATCTAAAGCTCTTACCTTCTGTGTGTTCATTTTCTAAGTGTAAACGTGTCGAATGTGATTTTGATTCAGCTTGTATCTTGTTACAGTCCTTGATTTTTCAATGGTCTTGGATGGGTTGTTTTTCTGTCGGTTGAAGAAACTATTTGATTTGGTGTGTTGTCCCAGCCAATTTTTCGTTTTGAGGTATGAACTAGAAGTCCTTAATAAAATTTTCTTTAAGTTCATGCCAAAAGAAGGTTTCTCCTCTAGCTTCCTCCATCTTATACCATTTATTAGGCAAGTCGGCTAGGGTTGAAGGGAACAAATGTGGCCAGGCTCGCTCATCTTTGTATCCAAGCCGTCTCCACTCCTTTTCATAAAGCTTGATGTGGTATTCTAGGTCTTGGCCTTGGACAAAGATAGAGATTTGAGTGTCCTGGGTTAACTTTTTCCCACCAAATCGTTCGACAAAGAAAGTTGAAGCAGTTGTCCAGGTATGCAATTTTGTTTGGTGGGTGTTCCACCATCTAGCTGCTTGACCTGTAAATGTTTCCACTAAGCTTTGAAGTCTACCATGTTCTCCAATA
This sequence comes from Pseudotsuga menziesii, assembly GCA_001517045.1. Classification (NCBI taxonomy): domain Eukaryota; kingdom Viridiplantae; phylum Streptophyta; class Pinopsida; order Pinales; family Pinaceae; genus Pseudotsuga; species Pseudotsuga menziesii. The sequence goes on from LPNX010557417.1 coordinate 276,751, forward strand.
TTTTTAGATACTTGTTCAAGATGCATAATTGTGGATTCTGTTTCCTTATACCTGGGCAGTTGGGTATTATGTAGGTTGGTTGGCTGTAATGTAGGTCGTTCCCTGATTTTGTTTTCAAATATTTTGGGGATAATTGATACAATGAAGCACTGTCGGGTGGGTTTTTTCTGTACTTTTTGTATAGTCCAGCACCCTCTTGCTTGTGTTTCATAATTTTTAATTTCCCAGTCATATAATTCAGCATCTGAATTATAACCAATTGAGTCTTGGTTACCTAAGTGAAGCTCCCCATAGATGTTTGGCTCTGTATAGTCCGTATTGTTATGGATCTGGTAAAGTTGTCTGACATCGACTTCCTCATCAATCGGTTTGGTCCAAGGTGCTTCTTGGGAAGGATTAATAGGTACAATGACTTTTTGACCATTTCCTTTTAACTTAATTCGTTCTTTGTCTAAGGAGATGGATGCTTTCATCTTTCGTCCCCAAGGTTGACCAACTAGTGCGGGAAAGGAGCTAGATCCCTCTTTTGGGTCGATAATTTCAAAATCAACCTTAGTCGAGATTCCTTTGATTGTAGTGTCAACATCTTTCCAAATCCCAATGGGTTCAATGAGGCCTTGGTCGGCGAGTTTTAGGTAAATGCCTGACTCATAGAGTCGAGGTCGGTCCATCTTTTCCCATGTATCCCTGGTCATGATATTTATCTGAGACCCGAAATCGAGCACCACTTGTCGGACGTGATAACCTTCGATTTCTAGGTCGACAAGTGGGTCGACATCGTTTTTGTCTTTTTGATTTAGGCTACAAATGTTCTTAGTTGGTTTTCCAAAGTTAGTGCTTTTTATTTTGTGTAATAAATCAATGAACTGGGTGACGGATTTGTCTGTTTGGATGAGATGAGTTAATTGATGTGTCATGATAAGTCGACTGGTAATATTGTCTTCTTGCTGTGCAATGTCTTGAAATATGTGGGTGGATTCTTGATAGGTTTTTTTTTCCTTCAGGGGATCCGGATAACCATTTGTGTTTTTAATTTTACTAATTTGGGGGTTATTAGGCCCTGTTTTTGTGCCTTGGCGAGTGACAATATGCATATTTTTAGTAGTTAATGCATCATGCTTTTGTACACAAGACAAGACATTAACATTTTTCTTATTATTGATTTTTTCTAACATGGTAGGACAATCCTCTAGAGAGTGATCACCTACTCCACAATGTGTACATAATTTAAGGTCAGTTCTATCCTTGTACGGACAGTCTGCACATCTGTGCCCTTCTTTATAGCAGATGAAGCACTGGGTATATCGATGCAGTCGTATGTCGTGATTCCCAATGAATCGACCTCTTCCTCCAAACCCTTATCGTCGATTGTTGTACCGGCGCTCATATCGTCGGCCTTTGTATCGTTGCCCATTCTGGTCATTGGTATTATTTTGCTCATTGCTTTGGGCCACTGCATTCGTCTGGTAGACCGCCTGATAGTTCTGTCTGTTTTTCAGGTTTAATTGACAGTCTGTCGTATTGTGACTCTTTGTCTCACAGATGGTGCACCAAGAGGATTTTGCATTCTTCATGTTAAATGAACATTCTTTCGTAGAATGATCTCCGGTCTCCTGGAAAATGTCGCAAAATACTTTAGTTTGCACAAAGCGGACGTCTTGTCGGCTGTATTCGTGTTGACAATTATCTTTCGAGTGTCCGGCCGTCAAACATTTAGTACACCAGATTTCTTGATTTTTGAGGGACAGCTCTTTCAAGGACTTCTGCACATTCTCAAGCTGTTCCTCTATCCTGTGGTCCATCGGATAGGTAGGTATGTCTTCATCCATTTCCACCTGTAGAGCTTTGGTCAACGCATCTTCATATGTCTTGAACGTTTCCAGACTGGTGTGTCGGTGAACTTTTTGTTATAATCCTGCAAGGAACCATTGAATTAGTAGTTGCGCAGGGATGCGTGTTCAATTCCTTCAAAAGCTATACTTGGCGGGGGGGGTGCTCCTTCCTGTGTTGGTAAGAGCAAGTGGATACTTCGGAGGGAGGGTGCATCTTGAATCGTCACCCAGTTCCCTTCGAATGGTCGGTGTATGATAAGATGTCGTCCGGTGTATGTGTCATCGCCTAGTCGACTCCAGATACTATAGTCACCAGCTCTTAGTCGGAGGTTGTCTTCGACAATAGTCTGTATTCTGGTATGGGGATTTAATGGGAAAAGGGTCGTTCCTTCACCAGGAGCTGTTAATTGGAGAGCTTCTGGCTGCTCTATCCATACTTCTTCCTCCATAGGGGACACCTCTTGTTCTATGCCCTCTTCCTGTCAGTCATGACCCGACTCTAGAAAATTCTCTTCATGATCGGTCTCCCTAGGGTTTTGTTCTCTACGTGGCCCATTAGCTCTTTCGTGTCTTGCTTCCCTTCTCTGTTGTCGTTCGTCCCTTTCTTGTTTCTGAATGTCCGACATACTTCCGTATAATACTATTTTTTTCAAGTCTTCTACGGTCGACTTTTCATCACTGGTGATGTCTATCCTCCTGAGGTCGACTAGGATCCACTATACTCTCCCTCCGACACAAGACCAGCTACCCCCATAGCCTACCCGACGCTTTCTAGAAATCCCGGATAGTTCGAATCACTTGCTCAGGAAGTATTCCCACTCCCTTTATTCAATAAATTTATCCCACTTCCTCTGCTTTTCTGCCAAGTTGGTTTTTGGTGGCTGTTCGTACAGTGGTGGTCTAGGTTCGATGATGTGGCCTGCTCCATTCTCTATCAAGAATTTGAACAGCAAGGTCAGCAGGGAGCACAAGAATTGTTTGGTGAAATCTGTGTAGAATTTCTCTTTGACTGTTTCTACCGATGTTCGGTCTTCAACTGCTTGCTCCTCACAGAAGTCGTCGGCGATTTTCTCAAACCACTCCGACAGATTTGTTCGTCCCCCTTGGAACAGTTTATCTAGCAACTGCTGTTCTTTAGTTGCGTCTGGTTTTCTCATCCAGAAGCTACTTCAACAGTTGTGGCACAGACTCAACGAATTTTTCATGTGTCTCTATGAAAAATATGGCTCTAGCTTCAGCGACTGTTAATCTGTTTTGTCTTGGGTAATTTTGCAAGTAGTTCGTAACTTTACGGTCCCACCAGTCCTTGATCTCCTGCTCTGGTATCATATGTGAGCATATATTTTAGACATGTACTACCGGCAACGGAACCAATGTTGTAATCTCACAGATCACATAAGGTTACCAATAATACATACTAAAACATAACTATAAATCAGATACAAGAGACAAGAACAGATAGAAAAACAGATTATATTAATGTAATGAGTTCATACAAGGTAGAGAACTGAACTGAGTTCTTGCTTGGCTCAACAGCCTAATATATACAAGTTACAAACAGTTACAAAATAACTACCTGTCGGTTCGGTGAACCGACACGACTATTAGTTAGCCGATTAATCTTTCTAGTTAGTCGGCCGACCGACTTAGTCGGCTGATTGACTAAGTTGGCCCATCAACTTAGTCGACTGATCGACTAAGTCGGTCTTCGTCTAATTCGACTTCGTCAACTTGCTCCTTCTACAAATCTCACTGTAGAATTTGAGATGAAAGACCTTGGAATGATGCACTATTGATCATTGGAGAAGAATCAAATTTTTTTGCTCTGAGCTCTCGTGAAGAAAGAGGGTAGGGTTTCGAGCGCGCACCTCTTTGCCTCGCCGTGGGCGCTTCGCTGGTCGGCGGATCTGTGATGGATCCGCCCGACCCTGCCTCCCTCGAGGATCGTTTCCAAAACATTGTGGCGGCCCTTCCCCGTGTTCAGTCTACTGCGGCCTCGACCTCTAGATTCGTCAAGCTTGCAGATGTCCCAGAGGTCAAGCTCAGCTCTGTGGCTTCTAAAAGAAAGGCAGTTACTCTTTCTGAAAAGGGCCTAATTCGTCTGTTCACTGGACTATGGCCTTCCCCGCGATCTGTGGAGATTTGGCTGAACAAAAACTGGAGAACCCTAATACAGGGAGAAGTTCAACAAATCTTCTGCGGAAAAGGGTATTTTGCCTTCATTTTTGAAAAGAAGGAGGACCGAGATCTAATATTCAGGAATGGCCCATACTTTATGGGCCCCCGAGGAATGTATCTGAGCAAATGGGATCTATCCTTAAATCCTGAGAAGGACATTCCAAAAGTCGTCCCAGTGTGGGTAAATCTCCCCCACCTTCCCCTTCACTGTTGGAATGATGAGGATTTTCGAGCAATAGGAAACACTTTGGGGAAATATGTGGATAAGTCTGAGCCGAAAGCCCCAATGTTTTCCTGTGCCCGAATATGTGTTGAAGTTGACCTAGAAAAGGGTTTGCCAGAATCTATAATGCTCTCTATTGACGGGTGGAATCATCTCCAAACAGTAGACTATGAACAAATACCTTTCAAGTGCAAATATTGCCATGAATACGGCCATTTTTCCAAGTCCTGCCCGAAGAAGCCAGAGAAACCCCTCCCGGAAAATCCTACCAGCGAGGGTTGGAATATTTCAAATGGGAAAAAGGCTGCCAAGCCTCAAAGAAAGCAAACCCCCACGACAAAGAGCCCCCCCGGAAACAAGTTTGCGGCCTTGGAGGTAGAGACACAGGAAGAAGAAAACCTCGTGGAGAATCCAGAGACTCAAGAAGAAGACCCTGTTCAGATGAGGCACCAGGTCTATGAAGGCCCAGAGACAGTTGTTCAGCCCCAAAAATCACAGGAAGAAGCGGCTGAATTCTCCAAAGGCAGGAAAGAGATGGAGACTATCTCCGAAGGTTCTGTCACTAGATCTAAGGCAAAAGCAAGCACAGAAGAAATGACAGATACCTCTATAGAAGAACAAGAACCACTCTCTAGGAAGGGAAGGAAATCTAACAAAGTCATTCGCGAGCAGGAGGCAGCAAGGGAAAAGGCAGCTGGTAAGAAGTCTAATCTAGACTTCCTGGTTAAATCCTCACAAGCAAGAAAATATCTCATGAGTGCGGAGGAAGAAAGAAAGGAGAAAGAAAGGGCCCTCAAACAGCATAAGAAATAATGAAAATAGTCTCCTGGAACTGTAGAGGATTGGGTAGTTTGCAAAAATTAGAAGTAATAAAAAGATTCAAATCCATGGACTCAGCTTCAATCCTCCTTATCCAGGAGACTAAAAAATCTTCCGAAGACAGCATAGCGGCCATTAAAAGCATCTGGCCAAAAGGAAATGGTATAGCCACCAACGCCCTTGGAGCTTCTGGAGGCCTCCTATGCTGGTGGAACACAGATAAGTTTGAATTTATTTCTGCCATAGAAAATAGAAATTGGCTTTTTATGAAACTTGAAAATAAAGAATGCAAAGAACAGTTTTGGGTTGGAAATGTTTATGGCCCAACCCTGAATACGCACAAGGATAGCTTCTGGACATCCTTAGAGGAGCAGTGTGAGGATAAAAAGTTCCTTCCTTGCTATATCGTAGGGGACTTTAATACTACCATTTCAGCAGCAGAGCGTAGGGGAGGATCCAAGGTTAGGGATCCTTTTGGGGAGCATCTGGAAGACCTCATCTCTTAATGGAATCTCATAGACATCATCCCCAAAAACGGAGTTTATACTTGGAGTAAAAAACGTGTGGGCCCTAGGCATATTGCTGCCCGCCTTGATAGGTTCTTGGTTAGCTCTCATCTGCTTCGCTCTATCCCGGATGTTAAACTCCTGCATTCAGCGGTCTCAGACCATAAGCCCATTTGTCTTTTCTTCCCGCCGGACGAAAATCTGGGGCCACTTCCTTTTCGTTTCAATCATTTATGTCTGGAATCGGAAGAAGCTAAGGAAATCATTGTCAAGTCTTGGAGTGGTTTCATCCCAGGTACGCCAGCCTTCACATGGGAACAAAAGCTTAAACGGGTGAAAGCGGCCCTCAAGGCCTGGGTAAAAACCCATTATCAAGAACCCACCAAGAAAAAAGATTTCATCTTGACAGAAATGGAACGACTGCATGCAGAAATGGAGGTTTGCTCGGTCACTAGGGAACACCTCATTAAAGAAATGGAGTTGGAAATCAAACTTCAGAAAATTCTACGGCAAATCGAAGAGGATTTGAGACTTCGATCGCGTGTCTTGTGCCTCAAAGGGGGAGACCAGAATTCAAATTTTTTTCAAAACCAGTGCAGGGACAGGCAGCGCTGGAACACAATTAGAGAACTCAAAAATGAAGAAGGCCAGGTCATACAAGGGCAAGCCGCCATCAGTACAGAGGTAAAAAATTTCTTTGAGCATTTATATAATGAGGAGGAGCAAGTTCCTCGCTATCTTTTGGAAGAAATGGCCTCTGATATTCCCTCCCTTATTAGCCCCCAAACGAAATCCCATCTTGAATCCCCTATCCTGGAGGAAGAAGTCAAAAAATCCATCTGGAGCCTTCATCCAGATAAGGCCCCAGGCCCGGACGGCTTCCCTATTTTCTTCTATCGGTCCTTCTGGCACCTTGTTAAGAAAGACCTTATGTGCCTAATAACCTGTATGGATAAAGGAAACATGGGAGGTGCCACCAACTCCACATTTTTAGCACTAATTCCTAAAGACTCTAAGCCATCATCAATCAAAAGATTTCGGCCCATTTCCTTATGCAATGCTTCCTATAAAATTTTCTCGAAAGTGCTATCTTTGAGGATCAAACAAGTCATTCCCACCCTTATCTCTCCCAATCAAGGTGGATTCATCTCTGGCAGGCATATCAATGATAATATCCTCTTAGTGCAAGAGGCGATCCATTCAAGCACCAAACGAAGAGAGCCCAGGATGGCCATCAAGTTGGACCTGGCCAACGCCTTCGACAGACTGAGACATTCCTTCATTGTCATGGTGATGGAAATGTTTGGCTTCCCCCCTGTCTTCATTAAACAAGTTCAAGCCTGCTTCTCTTCCCCTTGGATAGCCCCACTTATCAATGGCAGGCCCACTAAATTCTTCAAAGCCTCTCGGGGGGTGAGGCAAGGCTGTCCGCTCTCTCCCTTTATTTACATTCTGGTCGCTGACTCTCTCAGCAGAAGGTTGTCTAGGCTCCTTTCTGAAGGTTCTCTGCCAGGACTTTCCTTTAGGAATGGAGTGCCTCCTATCAATCACGCTCTGTTTGCTGATGATTCCATCTTTCTCGGTATAGCTTCCACTCAGATTGCTAGAAACTTCCTAAATCCCTTGAATCTCTTCCTCCAAACCTCAGGGAGCTCAGCAAATAAAAATAAATGTCAAATTTATAGCTGGAATTGTCCTGCCCCCATTCTCCGTAGTATCTCCCAAATCCTGCAAATTAAATCCAATCCAAACTGGACTCACTTCACTTACCTGGGCATTCCTGTAGTCAAAAATTCCCTGACCTCTTCAATGTGGAATCCGGTCATTGAGAAAATCAAAGCTAAAACTCAATCCTTGGGGACAAGATGGCTAAACCTGGCCGGAAAGACAGTCCTTATCCAATCCATTCTCTCATCCTACCCCATTTACTCGAGCTCGATGGTCCTAGCCCCGAAGAAGGTCATCACCAGCATTAGTAAAGAAATCAGAAAATTCCTCTGGCAGGGAGGAAAAACTCAAACAAAGAAGTTCCATTTGGTCAAATGGGAAATTATCAAGCGTTCCAAGAGTCATGGGGGGCTAGGCATCAGAGATCTGGAGTTCACTAGCAAAGCCATGGGAGCCAAATTGATATGGAGATTGGTCAAAGGAAATAAGGAATGGTGAAAGGAGGTTCTCAGGAAAAAATACATCAAGAAGCCAAGGACAAAAATGTTGGACGGAGAATGGAAAGGGAAAGGAACCACTATGTGGCAGCTGTGCAAGGATTCATTCAACACAATCAAAGAAAATTTCTACTGGATTCCCGGCAATGGGAAAAAAATAAACATCTGGAGCAGCAGCATCTTAGGGCATCGTCCACGATCTTCTGTTCCAGGATTGGGCCCTTTCTCTGAATGGATGACAGAGCAGAATATCCTCTCGCTTTTTGATATTTCTCGGTGGGATGAGGAAGGCCAATGGATTGGGTGGAAAGAGCTCTCTCCACCAGAACACCTGAGAAATGCGGCCGGCCTCTTCCTCTCCTCCCTGCATGGATTATCCCCATCGAGTCTCTTAGCTAAAGATCGGTTGGGTTGGGGAAAATCCGGGCAGTACACTGTAAAAGAAGGATACAAAATAATTTCCATGGAACAGATAATGGCAGATAAAATCTGGAAAAAGGTTTGGCAGCCTGATAGCATACCCAAAGTCAACAGTTTTATCTGGCTTCTCCTGCATAACAAGCTCTTAACCGCTGAAAACCTAAGAAAAAGACGCATCCTAGGACCATCACGCTGTGCCTTGTGTAATTCTGCAGAAGAGACCTCCAGCCATATTTTTCTCCACTGTAAAGTCTCCTTGACTGTTTGGAAAATGGTCCTTCCCAAGGAATTTCATCGAGATCTCCTAGTTAATGCAGCTCAGCTTTTTAAAGATTGGGCCAATCTGTTTCCAGGATCTCTGACCAAGAAGCCAATTCTAAGTCGTCTTTGGGCAGCCATTCCAAAAAATCTCTGCTGGCAATTATGGTTGGCCAGAAATCGTGCCATCTTCAAGGAGCAAAAGGCTGTTCCAGTTCGCATCGCAGCAAAAACCATAGGAATGATAGCTGAAAAATTCGCTTCAAACAACATCAGTTACCCTTGGCAAGAGTCTATTTCAGACCCTTATGACATTTGGTGCAAACTTTTCCTCAAAGAGAACAGCTGCCTTCAGTCCAAAATTGTTCTCGAAAGACCAAGTCTTCCCTGTAGCACTCTCCAATGGGAAATTCGGCTTTCCACCAAAGACTTTCAGTCCTGGCTCAGGGATAAGAATTCTTACTCCTTCTTCTTCGATGGGGCATCGAAAGGTAACCCAGGGGTGGCAGGCGCGGGTGGGATCTTGTTGGATCCCGGGGGACAAGTGGAGCAAAGATTCGCTTGGGGATTAGGCTCTAGAACCAACAATGAAGCCGAATGGATGGCACTTCTCCAAGGTCTCCAACTCATTCGAGACAAAAATCTCTATAAGGTCCTGATATTTGGAGACTCCAGGCACGTCATCTATAATATGATCAATGGATATCCTTCAGGAGACATTAAATGTCATAGATTATATAAAAAAGCTAAGCATCTCTTGCCTCATTCCTCTGAGATTTATCACATTCTTCATCACAACAATAAGGAAGCTGATACCATGGCTAACATAGGTGCCAGGCTCTCACAAGGCCTCTACAGTCAGGATGATGGTCCTTCCTCTCTGAAATTCATTTCATGACAAGAAGCTTTCGTATTTCTTCTCGTCCTTTCAAGCAAAACTCTAAAGAGAAGTCTTTAAACTTTGGAAAACAACATTGGTGTTTTTTTTTATCTTTTTTCCTATCTCCCGTTGGCCTTTTTTCCCCCCTTCCTTCTCCCCTTTCCCTCCGCCCCTCGCCTCTCTTTCTTCATCAACCCCGCTCCAACTGGCCATCATTTCATCTCTCTCCCTGGCGGCTTCTCGCTTTTAATGTTAAGTCCTGCATGCCCTCCTTTGTAGGCCGTGTGGACTGATCCCTCCCCCTTGGCTCCAGGTGAATTAAAGACTCACAGGCCTTCAATTTATTACCCTCTCCTCCCGCACGATTGTTGGCTCTCCATCCTATTCATTATGCCGCTCCATAGATCAGAATTGTCTCATTGTAACATTTTGGATTTGGGTCATGACTCTCCTGGTTTTGTGAATTTTCTGCTGAATGTGGTAGCCGGAGTGGGGGGTGGAAGATTGCTGGGAATTCCCTGGCATGTGTTCCCCCTAATTCGGGCTTTTGCTAAAGAGCGTATCGCGCTGTCTTCCTTCCTCTGCTGTAATTGTCGTTATCCTATAGCCTTCTAGGGTTCCGGTAGCCAAGTTGACACTTCTCATCATCGAGAAGACAATCTGGATAGGGTTCTTGGCTGCCATTGTTCTCGCTGGCAGAAAGACACCTTGGGAACGTTGTATTGTTCAGACAGTCTGACTGTCTCCGCTCTGCAACAAGAAATATTCGACCTTCGGAAGGTTTCTTCAGGGAGCTGGGGCGAGAACCAGGACAGTTCAGATTATCTTCTACACATTCAGTTCTCCAGAATTGCTATTTCGATTGAAAATCGAGGGATGGCTCACTACGGGGATAATGTAGGGCTTATGGACATAAAGAAAAATCTTCGAAGGCTGCACAAGATGACAGCCATAGGGGTGATGGACAATAAGGAAATGGCCAAGGAAATTAAAGGAATTGGGGAGTCTGTGAGTCGCACATCGCAGGATATTAGTAACCTGGGTGCCAGAACTGATGATATAGAGAGAAACATGCGCGAGCTGCTGGGACGGGTTGAACGTATAGAAGAATACCTTGAGAAGTTTATCTCAATGAACCAGGAAAGTAGGGTAAAGGGAGTCAACGAAGCAATTGATCATCCCATGGAGGAAGAAGAATCAGTTTTGCAGCCTCAGGAAATGAAAGGCATTTAACTTTGTCTCTGGTTTATCATTTCTTTTTTGTATGGATTATGTTTTTTTGCATCTTGCTCTGTAGCCAGTTTGTGAGGGTATATACTACCCAGATATTTTGTAATCATGAAAAGACCACATGCTATGTTTTATGGGAAACTCTTCAGACATGCCAGTTTTGCAGAAATCTTGAACTGCTGGCATTTACTTTTCTCCTTCTGCTGTAATGAATGGCTGTGCACAGCCTGTTAATATAATTCTCTTTTCTGTTTCTGTTAAAAAAAATGATGCACTATTTTACAAGTCTTCAAGCATGGCGGTATCCAGACAAGATTTTCCTAAACCAAGGAAAATATGCAGTAGAAGTACTAAAGATATTTTTTATGATAGATTGCAAGGATATGACTCTGATGACAACAAATTTGAAATTGTTGAATGATTCTTTGGAAACAGTACATGCCACTTTATACAGACAGATTACTAGTTCTCTAATGTAGTTAACCAAATACAAGTAGAAGTACTCTGATGACAATAAATTTGAAATTGTTGAATGATGATTCTTTGGAAACAGTACATGCCACTTTATACAAACAGATTACTAGTTCTCTAATGTAGTTAACCAATACAAGACCAGATATATGTTTTGATGTAAAAACTCTAAGTCAGTATATGGTGAATACCAAACCTATTCACCTAGTAGGAGAAAAATATGTGATGAGGCATTTAAAATGGACTTTAGACTACAATCTCAAATATGCATTAAATGGTGATATTAGATTACATGGATTTATAGATTTAGATTGGGAAGGATGTGTGGAATATAGAAAGAGCACTTCATGATTTTGTTTTAGTGTGGGTTCAGGCATGATCTCATGGTTCAATAGAAAGCAGTCTATTATTGAACTTGGCATGCCAGGAGTTGAATACATTGCATCATGCTCATCTTGTAGCGAAGCGGTATGGATTCGCAATATGTTGACAGGATTATTTGATGCAAAAATAGATGTGAATGATATCCTTTGTGATAATTATATTTGTATTAATATGATAGAGAACCTGATGTTTCATGATAAGTCGAAGCATATCAAAGTTAGATATCATTACATCTGGGATATGGTATAGAAGGGAGCTATCAAGCTCCAGTATGTTCCTACAGAGGAACAAGTGGCATATGTGTTGGCTAACCCTATGTCTCATGTAAAGTTTGAATCCTTTCAATACAAGATTGGCATAGTCCAAAAGGACCTCCCTCGAAAGAGGGAGTGAATAAAATGGTAGAAGGATGCAGTAGTGTAGTAGCTCATCCTAGAGTAGAGTAAGTTTGTCTAGGCTTGTTGGACCAAAAGGGTTAGTAAGTTAGACGAGGCCTGTTGATCCTAGGGGCATTAGTATGGCTTAGTAGGCATGTTTATCCCAAAGGGGTTAGTAATCTAGACACATCTTGTTGGTCCCCAGGAGATCCATCTGTCTGACTAGGATTGTTGACTCGAAAGGGTTAGTAAGTTAGAGAAAATGCCCGGATGGATCTACCAAAGAACTCACCAAAATACTGCTTCAAGATGATTAGTGGGAAATAGGTAGTTTCAATATTCCTATACTGGTGTAGGAGGTTAAGTATTATCATATTGATGTTGTTGTGATTTTGATGAGACAGTTTCATTATTCCTATACTGATGTAGCAAGTTCAATATTTCCATACTAATGTTGTTATGTTGAGGAGACAGTTTCAGTATTTCTATACTAGTGATGATGGTTTTGTTTCAACATTTTTATTTTGTTGATGACAGTGTTTCAACTTCTCTATTCTGATGATGTAGATGATGATCTATCATTTATTGATGATGTTGTTTTAGCACTTAGATGCTAATCATGTTGTTGTTGTTTCAGTATTTACATATTGATGTTGTAGATGATGTTTTAGTATTTACATATTGGTGTTGCAGATGATGATTCAATATTCACATACCGATATGGTAGAAGATGATTCAATATCCACATACTGGTATTTCATAACACAATCCATTACACACAGAATATGATTTAGTATCTACATATTGACGTTGCAGAAGATGATTCAGTATCCACATATTGATGTTGCAGAAGATGATCCAGTACTCATAGAAGATGATTCAGTATTTACATACTGAGGTTGTAGAATATGAACTAGTATTCTCATATTGATATTGATTATGAAGATATACGATGGTGTTCCAAATCTTTCTATGACATATAGAGACTCACCAATCGTATGTATAATTATGGTAGTAGTTGCTACCTTGGTTGAATACCTTCCTAGTTAAGAGGGAGTGTTAAAGTATTCTAACTTCAGAAGATATTCCAGATGTATTGATTTTATTCCTCCTTCAAGAGAGGATATTGGTCATGTAATATTCCTTAAAATAATCAATGTATCCTATGTATGTAAGTCGGGTCAATAGTACCCAAGTTCCATTATAATAAATATCATGTTTTGGCATCTTACTAGACAAGTCGACCATGTCAGTTAGACAATTCATCCCTACTAGGTTTAGATCAATTCAAGAGTCAAATATAAATAGGGAGGCACCCCCCTTCACTTCTACACACTTTAATCAAGCAAGTTTTCAAGACAGAGAAGAAGAAGTGCACGACGAAGAAGAGAGAAGCACTTGTCTTGGCTTTTCACTGCTCTGGTTGAGTTCTATACTAAGGAAGTTTTGCGAGGTTTTCTCCCTTGTGGTTTCCCCGAGGAAAATATTTGTGTTCTTTGCATTATTGTGCTTGTTGTTCTTTTAGTGATCCTATTATAGTAAATTGTTTTAGAATATCATCTAAGAAATTAGGAAAACTTAACAACAAATGGTATATCAAATTAATGCAATAGTATTTTGGCGATTTCAATTCTCTAGCCATGTCTTTTTTGACACATTTTCAATTACCAATTAGGTATGAAACATGTACTGATATTTTGACTTCACTTTTCCAGTCCACTTGTACTCATATATCTTATCATATTCATGAGTGGATACTGTGATGTAGGTTAATTAAAGCTCCCATCCTTGATCAAAAATTGGTTGATTGGTTCACGAAATCTTTACTTCCACCCATTTCTAGAGATGTCGCTATGGGAAGTGTTTTCACTAAAAAGAAAGCTATTAGTCATGCTCAGTACCTAGACTTTGTTTATTCCCAGTCTTGTACTTTGTATGATTTAATTTTGAATATATATATATATATATCACAACCACTTTCAAATGTTTTACTTGACAACTTTTAAAATGTGCTTGCTATAGTTAATATATTGTATAACTAACTCTAATTAAGGTTCAACATTTTAGATTGGATAAAGTTCATAAAAAAATAAATTATCAAAGCCAAAATTAACAATAGAATTTAAATGGACTTAATAGTGATATATTTCTTTTTAAATATATGATATAACTAACTCCAACTAAGGCTCAACTTTTTGCGCCGAAAACAAGGTGTTCGTCTTGGAAGGGGCTCTTAGTTACATGAATGTGCATCTTTGAAGAATGCGTTGAGCTTGAGGTGAATCTTACCTTTCCCAAATGATGGTATTATGTGAGATAAACACTAATCCATTCATATGGAGAGTGATTTTCTTTCATAACAAAGAATCCATACTTTGCAGATCTTGACATTGGCTCCATCTAAAGGGTATTTTTGTAACCTTAACCCATAAAAGGAATTGACAACTATGTTGACTTATCCTGATTTTCTTTCATTACAAATAATCCATACTTTGCGGATCTTGACATTGGATCCATCTAAAGGGTAGTTTTGTAACCTTAACCCATAAAATGAATTGGCAACTATGTTGACTTATCCCTCAACTGTTTGAGGATTTCGTGACCCTTGGGAAATGTCTCCAATATGTGAAGGACTTCATGGCGGTCTTGGGGTTGTAATCAAAACATTCCTAACATATTTTTAGGTCTTCTATGGAGATTTTGGAGATGTTCAATACATGTATGTTTAGTTTTAACAATAGAGATCGATGATTGGACAATATGATTATTTATCTGATCCATATTTTATACTATTCCAAATTTAAATCTAAACTCAAAATATGGGTCTTGTATGATGATTTTTTTTTGGTTTCTTGTGATTTAATTTTTTTTTATAGCAACACCATTACTAGCAACAAAGCCTCCATGTCCATAAACAAAAAATGGAACAACTCAAAGGTCTATCCTTTTGCATATTGATCTTGTTCTTCTCATTTTTAAGGTCATATTAACTTTTACATAATGTACATAGGTGTCATGACTTATTCAAGTCCAACACTTTCCCCATCCCAACCTCAAGCATTTTGAAAATAATTGGATAGTAAAAAATTAGATTCCGTACTAAACATTTAAATAAAAATTCATAATCAATATATTTCTTAATCTAAATTATAAATATAATATATTTACAAAAGGAAAGAAATCATTTATATCGCAAAGTGTTTTGTAATAGTTTTCAATACAACTCTAAAAATATAGAAAAACTTCTTAAGAAGGGAATACATTATAACCTAATCATCATAAACAAGAAATATAAAGAAGAAATGTTGTTATAGATACAAGATTTCTTCTCATAGACTACTCCTTCATGGACCTTATTTTTCATGGACCTTATTGCAATTTGAAACTCATTACATTTACGGTTTTTAACTATAAAATTAATTTCTCCATGTCCAAGTGCCAATAAATTAATGTCACTCGACCCTTTTCTTATTTTGGTTAGCTTCTTGAGAACTAGAAATTGTAAGGAATATGCAGAATACTATATAGTATAGGCAATTATGCTTACACTAAATTGCAAATGTTTCATTGTCCTCCCCAACTTATCATCCCCTAAAAAAATTGGGAATGCGCGGAACATAGATCTATATCCATACTTACAATAAACCTTATGTTACCCTTCAGAAGAGAATGGGAACAAGGAACAAGCAATAAATCCTTTGAAACATAATACCTATAGAGAATCTTCACCATCATATAGGTATAAGCATCAAATTAGTAAAATTCAATGCACAACTTAAAAACATTGGGAAATCCTTGTCTACCTAGTCTCCTCTCTCCTCTATATTCTCACAATATGTTAATCTATTTTACAGTCCAATTTATGCAAATTAATCTTTCATAGTAAAGACAATGACATGCTTACTTAAGGTAATACAAAAGGAAAATACAAGTTCTTTGCATAAACATATTAAAGTGAAAAATACATGATCTACTTGAATGTTCAGAGTTTACACATTCTTCTTTCAATACTAACTTGTTTTACTAACTTATTTGATTGAATGCCAGTTCACAACTTTCTTGATCATTCTAGCATGGCTCTTCATAGACATAACTGCTTATTGTAATAGAAGAGTGTAAAAGTTCATTGCATATGCAGATTAAAAAAAAACTATCATCTTTTTGTGGATTTCGTTTCGTCCTTTTAAGTTTTAACCATATAGACATGCAATCATATTAAATTATAATTACACCGAAAATGTTATTTAAGAGGATTATTTTCTCAAGGTTTCGTTTTCATTCAGCATTTAATACACTTAAGGTGTTATTTAAGGATTTGTTATTCTCAACGTTTCGTTGTCTTAGGAGCCTCCCTCTATTTCGCTATGAGAGTGTTCCTTCTATTATTCCATACTCTGGAAATTCTCATGTCCCTTGCGTCAATGCAATTGGTATTCTCATAGGCGTTTGCAATTCATGTCTATTGCATCAATGCAAATTGCATGCTCAGTTGATACGCATTGGCAATGAAAGGCTGGGATCCTCTTTTAATGTCTATGATCCATTATCTAACATTGTTTAACATTGTTTGTTGTTTCCATTATAAACTAATACATCCCTGACTTCCTCTGTCTCACTCCTAATGCACTGGGGAAAAAGACTCAGCTCTACAAGTATCCACACTTGAATTTCATATTTTGTAACCATTCTTTCCTTCTCTATCAACACTTCCAGTTTCTTTTGCATCAGATTCATCATCGTTGCAACCTCTTCCTCTGAGCGCTTGACATTCTCTTTGCTAAACGCATACACATGAGGATCAGCGCCACGACCTCTTCCTCTGAGTGCTTGACATTCTCTTTACTAAACGCATACACGCCCTCATGGTATGAATGAGACTGCTATATACGAATTGATGGTCTCGTCTTTTCGATCTAAGGATGGGCTGAGTATCTTCGTCGTCCATGACGATTGACAACGTGATTAGGAATTGGGTCAGTGACTATCATCTAGTTAAACTATCGCCTTACATGATTGACGACCTGTTGAGGCCTGGAAAATCGTAGGTAACAACAATTAGGGATTCTCCCCAATAAACGTTTCCAACTAGCCTGTTACTGTTTGGTATGGGGAATCCATCGAGTTTATGGTCCGTCTACCGTAGGTCAAGTAACAAATTAAAATGTTTTACCAGTTACGGCCCGGTCCACCGTGTATATTTTTTAGTTTTTTGTGTTTAAGTTATAATGTGCAAGTGTCTATCTAAAAATGCAAAATGATAGAGATAACAAGGAGTGTCACAATGTGATGCACAGATTCTTACCTCTCGTCTTACCTCTCTCGCATCTAAATCACAAACAACAAAAAAAAAACTACAACTCACTAACCTATCCCCAGGGAGCAAAAATTATCAGTTATCCATGATTAATGTATTTCTGTGCATGTATTAAGAAAAAATTACAGATAGCTGTTACTTATTTCACAACATATGAACATTAATAAAAATATGAACAACAAGACAGCTTATTGTTTATGACAACCTTCATTACTCACAGTGGAAATTTCATAGAATAAACTATAAGACATTCATAACATAAACATAAATGCTATGAGTTAGAACGATTTCACAGTTAATGGACATAAGCTGAAAATGAAATAGTTCACATTGAACTGATCCATAGCAAAGCATTTGAAACATTCCACCAAACTTTCTCCAGCAGAAACTTGCAATTCTTTATTGTAAAAGGAAGTAGTTCTTCTTACAATATACTCTCAAAAATTTCTTGGGAAAGAAAGTCCCTTAACATCTAAACTCTTCTATATTTATACAAAAAAGCAAAACCTTTAGGCTGCCCCTCAATGACTTTAGGGCTTCCCCAACCTCTCAATCCCAAAATTTTGTCTTGTAGTAAGTGCTCATAATTTATACAATATATTACATTTTAAATCAAAATTTTATATAACACTTTATGAAGAGGGGCCTGCTTGGTCATTTATGAACTTTTTCTATGCTTGGGCCTCTGCTGCTATGCCTTCAAAATCGGAGGGTTCAAGAAAATGGATATTTATCTCATACTTAGCAGGCTAATTCTTAATTACTTCTATTCTTGTTGGACTTAGGCGCAGCTGCTCTTCTATTAAGTGGATACTTACTACTGCAAGAGCCACTGCATTCTTCAGAATCTATTCATCTAGATCCTTGACTTGTTGGATCTTCTGCTCGTCTTCCTGATACCTATTTTGTAGATGTTCTATGAACAACTCATGTTCTGGTATCACATCTAATATATTTTCTGTGGAAACTTGGCATCTATTGTATGTGACCATCACTCTTCTGTAGTATTCAGCACATAATCCCTTTGTTTTCTTTACAGTTTTCTTGAATTCTTCCGCAATATTGATGACAAACTCCAGTAAATCATAATCTTGCTTTAAAATCTGCTGATCTTTAACTGGTATATCTGCAGGAGGTTCCTCATTTGTTTCTATCCACACTATTCTTCCTGTTAGAATCTCCAGAATCTCTTGAGATATGTCCAAAAAATAACACGTAGTATCCAAAATCTCTTCCAATCTGCTATCTATTTGTAAAATCTTACATCTTCCTTCCTCAACACACATTTGCAAATGGTGGATCTTCCTCCTTTGGGCTAGAATATGTTCCTTCAAAGGTTGGACATCTGTCTTTTGTTCCATAGCATCTTTCAGTGATGCTGTCAATGAAGCATTCTATCCTTCCAAAACTACTACATGCATTTGATACTATTTCTCTCTTTCTTCAGTGGCAACCTTCTCTGATTCTAACTCAATTACCTTGTTTTGCAACCGGACCTTCTGTGCACTTAGAGTTTCGTATGACACTTGAATGTCAGTTTTCTCACTTTTCAACACTTGATGCTCTAGCTATAGCCTCTGTAATTCTACTAAGCTGTTCTGAGCATCCTTTTCTATTTTCTCTACAGAAACTTCTAAAGCCTCCTTATTGGCTTGTAGAGTTTGGATTTCTGTCTTTGAAGTCCTCACTTCATTCTGCATGTCCTCAAATTTCCTCTTCAACTTATGACCTTCATCTCTCTTTTTCTTCAGTGTTTCTTTTAATTGAGCTGGATTTATTTTGGATTGCTCAAGATCCATCATCGGCCTATCTACATTATCTTTAGTAGCTTGGGTTAATGCCACCCCAGCTCTTGTTGTCAATCTTGGATATGCATCTATCCCATACACCAAAGTCTTGTCAATTATCATTTTTCCCGATTTTCCTCCTGTTTCAACCTTTTTCTCGGTCCTTTTAACAATCCTTTTCTTTTCCTTGTTGTTAAAATAATCCATCGGGATTATTGTAAACAAATAATAAATAGGAATATGAATAGATAGGAAGGTGAAAAGGCTGGTTCTCAACCGCCACATTGTAATGTATAAATAAATTTTTCATCCATGAATAGAATTGAATTGGGAGTTATTACCAACAAGTGGTATCAGAGTGTGGTTATTTTCCTGCCATAACTCCTGGCTACATTGCATGCCTGCCATTCTGCCTGTGTTATCAGAGCACTGCCATTCTGCTTGCCATTCCATTGTCATTTTGTCTGTCAGTCGCTGCCAGTCGCATTCATTGTGTGCGTTTCTCCTCCAGTCTCTGCGTGCATGCGTTATTGATATGTTTTACCAGTCCTTTGTCAAACCCTAATCCTTTCACACTGATGAAGTTTTGTGTTGTGACCTGTGAAGTATCATAACTTCATCAGCGTGTGGCTTGTGTTATAGGTTTGGCTGTGGTTGTATGTAGCACTGTGGGCTTCCAGCCTTCGACCTCGTGTGTGCTGTAATAAGCTCGAGAGAATAAAAAGAAGCAGAATTGTTTCGTCTTTTTGTCTCTATGTGAAACTACAATTGTAGTTGCCTTGTTGTTGTTGTGGTGGTAGTGCGTGAACTTTGATTTTCATAGTCAAGACACCTGCGAAGGAAATAAAAGATTCGATCCAGATCTGAGAACAGTAGCTATTCTTGGAGTTTATTATTATTTTCATCCATTTTTGGAGGTGCTGGCCAAAGAAAAATTTATCATTTTTTATATGAAAGTCAAAGTGTTATTTTCGAGCTTTTCCCATATACTCCCCTTGTCTGTCCATGTGATTTTCATTGAAAGCCTAGATACGACAGGTTGTCTCGTAATTCGTTGAAATTTCATTTGCCAAACCAACAGTATTACGTTGAATACCATTTCTTGACTGATATTGTGTTGAAGACTTCAGTATTGAAGAAATAATATTGCTGCGTGACTCCTACACAGCACAGTGCAATGTATATTGCTAGACTGCTGCGAGCTGAACAATCCCTACCTTCTCTGATTGATGAAAAATCACAATACACAGCAAATGCATGCTTGACCTAATTCTTGATGAGTGTATTCTCGCTGCGACTGAAGCGTTGGAGACTGCTGCATGAAGATTGCTGGTACGTTGTGAAGAGACTGCCTGCGTGGAAACTGTCTGCATGAAGATTGAAGAGACTGTGGCTGCGACTTCTAGAAAAGAAGCTTTCAGGTTGTGTCATATAACCTTCATGTTCAAGATGGAAGTTGTGAGATGATGCTGTGTGATCTCTGCTGCATGGTAATTTGATACAAAAAAAACCCTAGTTTTTCTCTTTAAAGTGAACTCGTGGTGAGATATTGTGCATATTCACTGAGTCTAAACGTGAGTCAGTCACAAGAATATTTCCAGTATTCAACCATGGGGAGGTAAAATGCTTTGTATTCTGCATTGAAATTATTCATTGGGAAATACATAAACCCTAATTTCTATGCATGGAGTTTAAGTGAAAAGTCTGCAAATATTTTCATTTGCATTGTTTGAAAGAGGACTGTGACTTATGTATATGAGATACTGAATACCTATCAGTGGTATTTTAAAGACTGCGTGGTGAAGTAAAGGCTGCCTTCTACCTGAAGGCCGCGTTGGAGGAATAATTGGTTCTTTCTGGTTTTATTTTATTGATTGATATATATCATATATTGAAGACTGATTACTGCGCTGGAGAAATATGTATGCTGCTTGTGACTGATATTTGATGCGGCCTGTGATTATATATGCTGCGGCCTGTGATTGTATAGAATGATATACATATTGTGTTGTGATATATGATACCATTGAGAGACTGATATATGCTGCGATTTCTGCGAGCTATGAGCGTGGAGCTGCTCATATCCACCTGAATATTGTAATCGAGCTAGGGCTCTCCCTCAAGACTGCTTGTGAAGTGCATGGAGGCCAAACCTAAATATTGTTGCAAACATCCAATTGAAGACTGAACTTGTGATCACATTCTACATGAAACGAGATTATTGAGACTGCCCATCATGTTGACTGCATAAAGTTTTGAAGAGCTGAGATAATTGTTGACTGTTGGTTGTAATATTTTCTTTGTCATTGTATGATCTTTAAAACCTGAAGTTGAGATTGTAAATCACCTTGGCAGAGACTGTAGACCTGCAAGGTTCTTATTTTTCTCTATTTCTCTTTGTCATATCAAGTTCATTATTGTAAATTACACTAACAGTTGTAAAGATGCTATCTTTGGCATCTAGTATTGGTGCTGCCCTTGCCCACAAAGACCAATCCAAAGACCCTTCCAAGGGAGATTACAGCAAGAGGGGACGAGGAAGAAGAAATTTCAGAGGCAGAGGGGGCAGAAACAACTTCAGAAAAAGATCAAATTTGTAGTGCAAATGGTGTGGAAAGACTAGGCACACATCAGATCAATGTTGGGCTTCATGGGACTCCATCAAAGACAAGCATAACCAGAAGAAAGATGACCAAGATGCTAGTAAATTTTCTTATTCTTGTATTGTTGCACATTGTAATCTTGGATTTAATGAAATGACTTCTCTTTCATCTTACAAATATTGTTGGCTGCTTGATACTGGTGCAACATCACACATGACATTTAGAAAAGACTGTTTTGAAGAACTGAATGAAATAATAGATGGCATAGTCTACTTTGCAGATAAGTCAAGGATTAAACCAAAGGGAATGGGTACCATTAGATTGAAGATGCTTGGATTCCTTGATTTCTTGTTGAAGAATGTTCTCTATCTTCCAAAGTTGCAGAGAAGCCTGCTGTCCATGGTGGAGATTCGACAGCAAGGCCATTCCATCCACATGTTTGA
>LPNX010557417.1:303397-322054 GCA_001517045.1 Pseudotsuga menziesii
TTCAGACAGGGATAAAAAAACCATAATGGCTCAAAACGCAGGTTCAAAAACCCCCACCGCCAAAAAAAACTATCAAACTAGCTAATCTGCCCTATGACAATAAGCATACCATGAGGATAAATAATTTTCTAACAGATAATGGCACAATCTATAGGAAAACCTAACCAGAGAAGACCATGGTTGTCAAAACGACCAGTAAAATCAAAAAGAAGAAACCGTCGTTGGCCTACCTAGAAAAACGTTGTGCAGTCAATGAGATGACCCGAAACCTCCACGGCAGCACACCAATTGAATGAAATCCGGACATCTAGGTACGCTAAATAGCTCAGTCGACAAGGACTGGAGAAAAATGCAAAACTCAACAAGGATAATAATAAAATACTGCTCCACCCCCTATGTAAACCCTCGGTAAAAGAATCAGCAGGAAAAAAAACTTCTCGGTGGGAAAACACCCTATCGACGGTTGGAAGCAATAGACATCGAGCTGATAGTTCACTAGACAGCCGCAACAGCAGGATCCAGACAGACTACAGGTCCTACAACAAAATAAAACCATCGATGATCAGAAACTCAACACTCTATGGGTTGGTGATTCACACCTCAACATCTCCGCGGTGTCGGCTCTTCAAAGCTAAATGTTGCCGTAGTGTCGGCGATTCCGAGCACTAACGTCGCGGTGGTTATGCGTCAGCGATCTGAACCACTAACCACTAATGCGTCGAAACTTCGAAACATAATAAATTTTGTAGTGTCGATGATACAAATGACAAGCCCTCCGAAACGTCGATGTCGTAGAGGACTACACCTCCGACCACTGTGAACAATTGTTCCAATAGCGATAAAGAGAAATCAAATTATCGACAGTCGAAGGTTTAAACAATAAAACCACAAGGTGATAAAGGCCACAGATCAGCGAGAAAAAGAATTGTTCGTCGTTTCCCTTCCAAAACGTCAGAGGAATAGAGAACTAATGCCCCAACTCAATCTTCAACAAATTTTCAACAGCGAAAAAAAGAAAACATCAAAAAATAAAAAAAAGTTAAGCTTTGAGAAATAAAACAAAACTCCATAGTCATTTGTTTCCCTGGCTAGACAAACGATAGTTTTAGATATTTCAAATCCCGAAATGAAGGAAAAAGAATTTGACCCTACTTCTGACTTCAAAAGATCAAAATTTATAGCAAAGGAATGACATATTTCAAGAAACCAAACAATCTCAAGCTAGATAAAAATAAAAGAAGGGTCCAAAATTTTAAAAAATTTTGGGTAAAGGTTGCAGCTACAACACGACCTTTGCTTCAGACACAAATTCTTTTTTTCACAATCTCTTCCTCGGCCCAACTCTTGCAAATCTTACGGCCTTAACTTCTGTCTACTGCTCCTTTCTCTTAACTGAATTCAATAAAAGAACGCAAGATTAGAAGC
The DNA here is from genome assembly GCA_001517045.1 of Pseudotsuga menziesii. Lineage (NCBI taxonomy): Eukaryota > Viridiplantae > Streptophyta > Pinopsida > Pinales > Pinaceae > Pseudotsuga > Pseudotsuga menziesii. The sequence goes on from LPNX010557417.1 coordinate 304,823, forward strand.
TTCGCTAAAGACAAAGTTCTTAATTTTCTCAAGCTCTTCCGCTGCTCATTCTATGAAAATATTAAGGCCTTGCGATTCGAAGAGCTTCGCTTTTTACAGAATTTCTTTATCTTACCGAGATCTTCCACTGCCAAGCCTGTGAAAATCTTAGGGCCTCGCGACTCTAATCTTTGTCTTCTCCTCCTTTCTTTTAACCAGCTTGAATTACACAACGCAACACAAGGATACTCGACTCTCACCCGAGAGACCCGGGTTCAAGTATCGGCAAGGAAAATTAGATAATGATTTTCCTTTTATAAAGACAACAGAAGAATGTTTTCAAAGGAAATTAGTTTTGCACATGTTTTGAAACGTGTTTTTTAAGATCAAAATTAGTTACAGAAATACACAGTTATTCATCATCTACATTATTAAATAAATTCTTGAGACCATTGATGAAAGAAACATTCAATAGCTTTCTTGAAATGTTTTACCTAGTACATTCATTAATTTTCGTTACAGGTGAATAGATTATTAGAGATTTGAATCCTAACTGTACAGAGAGTGCCTTAATCCTAAGTGATCTATTTCGAGAGACTCCAAAATATGCTCATATTAAAAGCACCAAAATAATTTACATGTATATTATTTAAATTGCTTACCTCAACCCATTTATTCATGGAGTAAACTACTTAACCGACCATTTGCACGGATCGGACGACGTGGCTCGTGTGAGCAGTCACATCCTACGTTGCCGGTCATCGGATCGGTGCAAATGGTTGGGTAAATAGGTCAATCTTTTATTCATCGCCTCAATTATTGGATAAATCCGGGTAAAAATGATAAAAAGAACAAAAGAACATTCAGCAGCGATTCGAATTTATTTTACTTATTTATAGCATAGAAAAAGTTTTTAAAAGTAGACAACATTCCATAACTTTGTGGATTTTTTAAGCATCTAAATTTACTTAGACGTTTTTTTATGTAGACGTTTTTTTAAGGGCACCTTACAACTTACAAGTTTTTCATTTTTTTTACATCTGGTTAAATGATTGTTGTTCACTAAATTATTAAAAGATAGATTATTGTTCATTGAATGAATTATTGTAATAAGCCTAATGAGAATGGTTAAGTGTGGATGGTTGTGTGCACTTGTAATAAGCCTCATGAGAATGGTTAAGTGTGGATGATTGTGTGCACTTGAGTAGCGTAGAAGTTTTTAAAAGTAGACAACATTCAATAACTTTGTGGATTTTTTAAGCTTCTAAATTTACTTAGATGTTTTTTGTGTAGACGTTTTTTTAAGGGCACCTTACAACTTACAAGTTTTTCATTGTTTTTACATCTGGTTAATTGAATGTTGTTCACGAAATTATTAAAAGATAAATTATTGTTTATTGAATAAAGTATTGTAATAAGCCTCATGAGAATGGTTAAGTGTGGATGATTGTGTGCACTTGAGTCAAGTGGAATAATAATTCAATAGTTAAAATCTATTTGAGAAGGAAATAATAATTTTCAAGATAAATTTACAATTAGAAAGGATCATATTTTATTGTTATGATTGTAAAATATTAAGCTAAACTCGAGATAATTTGCATTTAGTTTTTGGTTATTTTTTTCGGGGAAATTGTTGAAATGATAGTTTTGAGTTGTTGAAATTATAATCGTTTTGGGTTGTTGAAGGCCGTTCCCACAATCAAAATTGCAATTTCAACAACCCAAATTGCATTTTCAACTATTTCTCATAACCATTAGCCCACTACCATTATTAATTAAGTATGATATTTGATAGCTTCATCGTGATATGAAGTAATAGTTGTAAAAACAATAAAACTTTAAATTGTATAATAATTTGGAAAAAATATGTGGGAATAAGTCGATTGTTATCCATCGTTTCTATTGACATAAAAAAAATTAATTTCAGCTCATTTAAATGAAATTAGATGTGATTTGTGCAAAGGAAAGATTTTTAATCCATTCAAAGCTTATTTTAAAGATAATTTTTTTTTTATATAGAATATTTTTTTTATTAAATGAAGATTATTATTTGCCTCTTTTACTTAAATTATATGAATATATTTCATCTCAAGGAAATAGTGTCAAGATGGAAATTGAACTTTAGTATGAATCCGACCATGACTTTTTTAAGGCTTTGTTAAATACTAGGATATTTTTTAAGAAATCACTTAGAAATGGCATCTCTCAAAAAAAAAGCGTACTTAATTCTATTTTAGCTAAAAAATGGACATAAGAATTACTTTAAAAAAATTGAGTTCTTGTTACTTAATTAAATGTGTGTTTTTTATATTATTTGAAGGACCAATTGAAACTCTTGTATTGGGGTTGTTTCATTATTAAGAGAGCAAGGATGATCTCGTATAACTTGCTGAATGTAAAAGATAGTTTGATTTGGTTTTTGTGTTATGGATATACAGTTATATGGAGTCAATGTTTTGGAAATAAACTTGTGACAAATTTATAAGAGGGAAATAACTCTCCTTCACATTTGCGTGGAGATTAAGTTTAATTTCAAATCAAAAAATGTTTTTTTTGATAGTTAAAAGTTTGTAATTCAATAAAGAAGATGGAGAAGTTTATTGCTTTTATAGGAAAATGATTTATAAATTTGAGAAGTTCACTGCTTTCATAATTTTGTTTGATAGGCGTGCATGTGCAATAATATTAAGAATATTATAAGAAACCGCAGGTAATTAAGTTCAATTAAGTTTAATGACTAATAGACATAAATGATATTATGAATAAAACTTTTGCTAAAATGTAAGGATCACAATTAACTACTATTACTATTACTATTACTATTACTATTATTATTTCTATATATATATAGATATATAGCCTTGGAAAGAAACTTGCACATTCTTATTTTTTAATTAAAAAACTTTTAGAACTATCCATATAATATATGAGTTTCTCAAACATTAAATATATTAGATATTAGTTTCTCAAACATTACTTGCCAATGATGCAATCAAGTTAGACGAGGTGATTATAGTGTAAAATAGGGACCCCACAAAAATAATATGGCTTCCTTAGAAAGTTCAATTTGGTTAGGTTTGATTCCATTTAGATTGCAAATGTTTGAATTTAAAATGTTGTTTGGTGATAAATTGGGAATGTGCTCCATTTGGCATCTTCACCCACTCCAATGCATAGCAAGTCTTGTCTCATTAATCCCAAGTGAGGGAGCCATTGCACTCATGTGTGGCTTCCTCTTCTTATTTCTTTTATCTATGCTCACTTCAAACATTATGGCTGGTTTGGATTTGTGTAATGTTACTGGGATCTTTCTAAAAAGAAAATATTTTTTTATTGAGGTGATGCCTCCCACAATGAAGGATCGCAGGGCAACTACTTCCATCTTGAAACTGAACATAGATACTGCATTTGCTTCTCATTTTTGGCCTTTTAAAAATGTTGCACTTGCTCTACTTACCATAGAATTTATGTTAATTCAGTAATTTCACATAATGTCCTCCTCCCGAATTTCACAATGACGTTTCACAGAGGTCATATTAGCGTTTAATATGACAATGATATTTGTGTACAACTCTTGAAATGTAAAAAGAAAAATTATTTTCTTAATTGGTGAAATCCAATTGCTCAATTTCTCTTTAAATCGCATATTTGGTACAAAATAATAGTATAAGATAGATTCTTTCGTTTCAAACTATATATATATATATATATATATATATATATATATATATATATCTGTGTGTGTGTGTAAATTACTCAATGTTTATATAACTACAAACACAGTCAAATTCTAAGTTTTCGTTTGGTGATGTTTTAAGTGTTTTTTTGAATTTAATCTTTGCTTATGTTTGAACTGCGAGCTTTTATAGCATTTTCCATTATGTATGTTTTCACTCTTTCATGATTAAATAAAAAATATTATACAACTTTTTTATTAAAAACAAAAATACATACAAATGTATTCTATGCCATGAATCAACTTACTGAATCATAATTTCGTTCATTTCAGACATACCCAATTTTTTTTGGTGTTTCATTTCACCCACTTTCGGGGTATGCTAGTATAAATGATTTCTTCCTGAATTTTTTTTTATCTCTATGATCAAGTTCAATGGAGTTTGAAGTGCGTTATATTGTTTGGGTTTTGGGAAGCGTTGTTAGTATTGTTGAAGACAATTACATTGTGAAAGCATGCAGGTTTTACTTATAAAGATGTTGCATAAAGGGAATCAAGCCATACTTATCCTGGTATAACAACATATTGTTGTGGTTTTCTTGAATATTTTCAATCTCTATGATCAAGTTCCATGGAGTTTGCACTGCGTTATATTGTTTGGGTTTTGTTCAACGTTGTTGATATTATTGAAGACAATTACATTGTGAAAGCATGCAATGGTATAGACGTTCATAATTCATCATAGTCCAAATTTATGTGGCTCTTGGTCATTTGAATCATTTCCCTTTATATATCAAGGTAGCTATTTTGAAGAAGAATGGATTGAAGGATATGTATTCGGAAAAAATGGTCATATTGGATAGTTATTATGCTTAATATGGAGTGGCATTAGAAACAGTCATCTATAAATTGAGCATAACTGATGGAGCAATTAAGGAGATGGGTGAATCCAAATAAATGGGTTAGAATGTTATTATTGAGAATGCACTTGAAAATTTCAGCATGTGGTGTTTTGTTAATTGTAATATTTATATTCCCAAGATGAGTAATGGATTGGACATTCCTTGCAATATAACAAGCACCACACCCACTTGCATAATCTCTTGCTCTTAAACTACTAGTACTGGGTTCCACCTTTTGTTGATAAATAAAACTCCTCCAACTTAGATTCATGCGACCAAAGCATTAGAGAAATTTTGAGGTCTAAAATGGGCCTCCTAAGGAAAATTATACCATTAAAATTCACTTTATAAAATCCAATAGGATTCAAGATGATGATGTAAATCATGGGGTAAAATTTGCAAAAACAAATGGAGGGAAAAAGAAAAAACTACTTTTTCTTATCGTATTTTTGACATATTTCCTTATCGGTTCACCCAAATTTGGAGTTCAAGGACTAGTTAGATGCAGAATTTAAGTCTGCATCCAACCCATACCCACACTGCATACTTCTAAGGTACCCATGACACCCAAAACTAAAAATTTCAATAAAAAAACACATTTAAAATACGTTTTTTTATTGAAATTTTCATTTTTGGGTATCATCCGTACCTCAGAAGTATGTAGTGTGGGATCCAATGAGTCCCCAAACTCTAAATTTGGGTGAACCAATAAGGATATATGTCAAAAATATGATAAGAAAAATAAGTTTTTTCTTTTTCTTCTCCAAAATTTAGAACTTTTATTTTATTATTATAACTCTTATTTTATTATTTCCCTTATGAAACTCATTTTGGACCTCAAAAATTCCCTAATGAACGTCAAAAATTATTTTATCCACCTCTTCTCTACAGTGCATGCCACTAGAATGACCTTAAACAAGGAGAGGAACAATCTTAAGTCTAGGGAATTGGTGTAAAGAGATTTCCATCTCTTAGAAAGGATAGAACATTTTACGGTCTCTCTTATTGGAGTTCAGAATTCTAGAGAGAATAAGGCCAACATTCTGTTCGTAGCTCCAGGCATCTTTGAAATTGAGAAAAAATTGACAACTTTCAAACTGTGTAGTTAAAATGCAGAACATACTAGAGAGGCTATTGTGAAAATTGACAATGCAAATGAAAAAATGAAGGTATCGTTGGAGGGATCACCACTGATTCAAATATATGGAGCTAATGAATAAGGTGCAGGAAAATGACCCTTATTTTTGGTCAACTTTATGATCAACATCAAAAGTTCTTTGGGACATTGACATTATTTCATGGATGAACTTTGTCAATGGGTTTGGGTTCTTTTTAATTTAATTTTACTAATTTATTAAATGTTTAGAACTTTGTCATTTGGTTTGGTGCTTTTTAATTTAATTTTATGAATATATTAAATGTTTAGGTGGCATAATTACATTTATTTTGTTAGTATATTATATAACTAACTCCAATTAAATCTAAAGGTTTTGTATTGAAAATAGTGTTAGGATTAATTAATCCTCCTTTATCCAATATAGTCTATTTGGTAATTTTACCTAACTTAGTAAGTTATTATCACTGTACTAGAGTATGGGGGACACGCCTAGAGGTTATATGTCACTTAGTGCATCTTTGTGTATGATTTTATGTGCCTATGGGACCAATCCCTACATTATAGGAATCCACTCTAAGTGCTCCCAACAACCTCCTTTAGTTGCTTGTGGTAGGTAAGTAGTTATGTTGAGTTATCCCCCAATAACATTCAGTTAGATCACTATCATTTAGCCTAGCATATGTTTTGCATGCATGTAGGTTAAGTGGAACCTTTTTTCCACCTACCTCATTAGTTAACTAATTGTAGACTGATTTCGACATCCAGAGTTAGACTAGTGAGCTCCATCTATGATTTTTCCACAACAGTTAGATAAAAAACTAGTTAGATTTGGTAGATTCGAATCCTATCCATAGTAGTCAAATTATATGTATTGTACAATCATTGTATTACTAATTAATGAATGAAGATTAATGTTGTGAGTATCTGAGCAATTCTTATCTGATTGATCTGAAATATGTGTCATGACTTCTTTGCCCAGTGTATATTGATCTCAATCATTCCACTACATAATTCCTTTCCAATAGCTATCTTATTGGCATGTATATCTATGGTTCTCAAATTTAACATGGTATCAAAGCCTTGTTTAGGCTAAAAATCAAACCATAGAAACCTCCATTGTGCACAAAAAGCAGTCGAGTTTCCACATAATTCATGGAATCATAGCATTTCTCCCTCTGGATTATGTCCATAGAAGTCTATCCAGGTGTGACAGACTCAAAAAAGTGCACATGTCGATGTGGAAAGGTTTGAACTGACATATGATTGTGAATTGCTTTACTTTGCAATGATTTTTTGCAAGTACCTCCGTAGCTTTTTCAAATATTTGACTGATCAACATATAGTTAAATGGAGAATTATTCTGCTCATAAACCTGGAATCCTTACACCCTTTAATTACATTGATTGAAGGGGATATATGTAGATGGCCTTGCACAACAATGGATTGTATAGGATGAAAATGGGAAGAGAAGCTGAGCCCTAGCAGTATGTTGAGAAATCCAAGTTTCTGAATGGACTAGATGAAGCCTTCGGCTTCATGTGCATCCACATATCCAGCAATATTTTGTTTCACCTTGAAGGACTCAAAATTCTAAAAGAAGCATGGGACAAGCTTGAATCTTTTTTTGGAAAACAAGATGATCTTAGACACCATATTCTGGAGAATGAACTTATTTCACCACAACCCAATAGTTTCAAGACTATTCAGCAATTCTTTTCGAAATACAAAGCTCTTGTACTGTAATGCAAACAAATTGGAATCAAAAGGAAGGATGAGAAGCTCGTGTTGTCAATTCTGAGAAAGCTTGGCTCATAACTCTCAGTCTTTGTCTCTACTTTTCATTCTAGAAGAGTTTCCATTCCAAATTGGAAAATTCCTTCTCTAGATGCTTTTGCAGAGTCCTTGAGACAAGAGCAAGACAAATTGATTCAGATGGGAGTGCTTCGAACCTCCAAGAATCAAGAACTCTTAGCTAAAGACTCTAGAAATGCATAAGCAAGAGGGAAGAAAAAAGGGAAGGAGAATAAAAATACTAATTAGAAACCAAAGGAGAATAAAAAGTTTTCATATGGAGCCTTAGGTTCCAAGAAGAAGAATAAATTTGAGAAGGCTAAGTGTTCCTATTGTATGAGAGGCTTTCATCGAGAGAGCCAGTGCATGACTAAAACCATTGATCGATTGTCAAGGATCCTTGAACAGATCAATATTGCTCTTCCACAAAGCGCAAGGAAGTATGAAGCTGGACAACATACAGAATAACATGAGATTTGGCATGCCTTGAAAGCAAACTTCTCTCGATTAAAGGATTATCTGATCGATTCAGGAGCATCCAATCATATGGTTTCTTCCAAAGAATCCTTCAACTCTCTGGATATCTCAGGAGGACCTAGAATTCATATGGGGGATGACTCACAGATCCCATCTGTAGGAAAAGGTTGTATTCAAATCCAGCATGGAGAGTTCAAAAATGTACTCTATGTGCCCTCTCTTGTAGCAAATTTGTTATATGTATATCAGATGACACATACAGGCTCACCAAATAGATTGGTATTTGGTCCTGACTAGTAGGGATCACAAATATCTAAACTGGAAATTGTTGGAATATAATCCATTGAGATTATATTTTGTAAATAAATAAAGGAAAATTAATAGTTATGTAGGAAGCTAAAAAGGCTGGGTGGAAGATGAAACTGAACCAGCATTTGTAAATGTATAAATAAATGCTTTGGCTATGAAATAAATGAATTCGGGAGTTATTTACCTATCAGTGGTATCAGAGCACCACCTGCCATAACTCCTGCCTGCATGCCTGCCATTCTGCCTGCCCATTGTCAGTTTGCCTCTGTGTTTCTCCTACAACTAGAGTGCCATAATTTTGTACATTATTTTGCTGCTCACCGCCAGTCCTGCTAGCCTGCGTGCATTCTTTATATGCGTTATGGTCTCCATCCATCGTCGTTGCATCTTCTATTGGCGACATATTCTTCTTTAGCGTATTGGCTGGCTTTGCACAATAGTGATTTCTCATTCATGGAACGATCTGAAAGCAAGGCTTCCAGTTCTCATTTCGAAATTACCATCTTAACCCTAATAAAACCACTACCTTCTGCACAGACTTTACCGAATAATGGGCTTGATTATTCGCACGCCTTTCACTGCTAATTTTGTCCTCGAGGCTACCATTATGGGTGCTTTTGGCCTCTGATAAAATAGCATCTAATTTGGAAAGAGAAGGTGAATTAGGGTTTCGTAGTACCCGATATAGCTACCCGAGAACCAACTGCTTGTCCACTGCAAGAAAGTGGCATGTTGCATCCTCGGAATGCACAACCAAATGCTGGGTAAGCGGCCATAAGATCTATGACAAGAATGGGAGAGAGGTATGAATTGGTGCATTTCCTCAATTTGTTGCTCGGTTCATTGAAGACCGTAAAGACTGCGTGAAGTGGTATGATGCATGAAGAAGTTCCTGCAATTGAAATGAGAGCTGCTTGAAGATTCATGCCTTCAGAATACAACGTGGAGGTAAATGCATAAACCCTAATTTTTTGACCTAATTCATGTCCATGGAGTGACTGCGATCTCCCTCGGTGTGGCTGCTGGGATGCTGATGCATTGTGGAAAGTTGTGTATTGGAGCTGTGAGTTTATATATGCTGCGTTGAGTATATATTCTATGTATTGGAGCTGTGAGTTTGAATCTATATGCATTGAACTTGTATCTCTCTCTACTGGTGCGTTGAATTGAATTGATGAGTTTCAATTTTCTTTCATTTTGCTACAATTTGTTTGAAGAGCGGTGATTGGGAATTGTACGTGGAGATTCATGCCCTTTCTCAAGTGCACTAGAGTGCTCGCTATCACAACGTCCACATTCAAAGGAGTCACAACTACCATCTCCATATCCTTGATCGTTGCAACACCGTGAGCCTCAAGGAAAATTTCTCATGTGCATGGAGCTGCTCGTATTCAACAGATCTCAGTGTTCAGAATTTGTTGAAGATTGAAGACTCATGTTTTTTCATTTTCCTGAAGAGTGAATCCTTTGAATCCCGGTGACTGGACCGTAGGTGAAGATTCACACCTTTGAGTGGAGGTAAAATATTTTGTGACCAGTGGGTTGCACAAACCCAAACTTCTATCCAAACTTATATGCATAGAGTTTGTCTACAAATATTTTTCATATGCATAATATGGACATTGTATGAGCCCGAGAGTATTAATTGTTGAGCATGTGTCTTATGTATGAACCTACGAAGGATGAGTGTGAGCCATGACCTTTATAATGAGTTGTGAATGATGTGATTTGAAGAGTGTAAAGGTGTTGAGAACCCACTATGCTACAATACATTGTATTAATATATCATTGCATCTTTTCATAAGATGTTTTGAGTTGTTCATTTAATGACACTCTAAAACAAATGATATAGAGCTATTGTATTATTTTGATAAGCTGCAAAATTATTTGTATAGGCTGCATAATCATATTGTAATTTGTAAAGGAGCAGGAATCTAAACCTGCATCCCATATATTTTTCCAAGTATTCTGTAAGTTACAGTTTCCAGATTAGAGATGCACTCTTTAGCATCTATTATTGGTGCTGCCCTTGCTGGAAAATACCAATCCAATGATCATCCAAAAGGAGAAAGCATCATGAGAAGCAGAGGAAGAAGAAACTTCAAAGGTAGAGGAGGCAGAACAACTTCAACAAAAGATCAGATTTGCAATGCAAGCAATGTGTAAATACTGGACACACATCAGATCAGTGTTGGGCTTCGTGGGACTCTATTAAAGATAGACATAACCAGAAGAAAGATGACAATAAAAACCAAGATGCTAGTAAATCTTCTCATTCTTCTCATTGTATTGTTGCACATTGTAATCTTGGTATTAATGAATTGACACCACTTTCATCTTACAAAGATTGTTGGCTACTTGATATTGGTGCAACCTCACACATGACTTTTAGAAAAGACTATTTTGAAGAACTTAATGAAACAATAAATGGCATAGTGTACTTTGCAGATAAGTCAAGTCTTAAACTAAAGGGAATGGGCACCATTCGGCTGAAGATGCCTGGATTCCCTGATTTCTTGTTGAAGAATTTTCTTTATCTTCCAGAGTTGCAGAGAAGCCTACTGTCCTTGGTGGAGATTCGACAGCAAGGCCATTCCATCCACATGTTTGATGGAATCATAGAAATAAGAAAGTCCTCTGACAACCAAGTCATCATGACTGGATACGAAGATGGGAAGCTGTTGAAGCTAAAGGGTTCATCTGCAAGAGTTCAGAACTATGCCTACCTCTCTCAACATGGAGAAGGTAATGTGTCATCAAGTTTATTGTGGCATGCAAGATTTGGTCATCTAAATTATAACAGTCTTCGTTTGTTGAAAAAGAATGGTGTATTTGGTTTTCCCACCATTCCCAAAGATGAGAGAAAATGTGAGGCATGTATATTAGGGAAACACAATAAGCTGCCATTCCATGAATCTAATTTCAGAGCAAGTAGGAAATTAGAATTAGTGCATTCTGATTTATGTGGCCCAATTCCAACTCCTTTTGCCAATGGGAATAAGTATTTTATGACCTTTGTTGATGACTACTAAAGAATGTGTTGGATTTACTGTTTAAAGACAAAATCAGAAGCATTTCAAACATTCAAAGACTTTCATGCATTGATAGAAAAACAAGCACAATCTAAAATTGGTACACTTCGTACTGACAATGGGAAAGAATACACTTCAAATGCTTTTGAAGATTATCTTTGCCAACATGGAATTGCACATCAGACTATCGTTCCCTACAATCCTCAACAAAATGGTGTGGCAGAAAGAAAGAAGAGAACCATAATGAATATGGTTCGCTCAATGATGTTTTATAAGAATGTAAAACTAATGTTTTGGGGTGATGCAGTGAAATGTGCAGCCTATTTGAGAAACAAAAGTCCCTCAAATGCTCTTGATAACAAGACTCCACATGAAATGTGGTTTGGCCATCTCCCTTCAGTCAGGCATCTCAGAGTTTTTGGTTCCACCTGTTATGCCTTGATTCCAAAGGAGCAAAGAAACAAGCTTGGTGCTAGAAGCACAAAATGCATTTTCTTGGGGTACAAAGAATACTCCAAGGCATACCGTCTGTATGATGAGGCAAACAAGAAGTTTGTTATTTTTAGAGATGTCATTTTTCTTGAAACTAATAAAAATGACCAGTCCATTGAGAGACAGCTTAATCATTTGGAAAAATATCCTCATCCAACGAAATATTCGGAAAATGAATATGAAATTCCAAACCTTGAAGGGGGGATTCCTATTCTGGATCAACCTTTGGAATTTCCATATGAAGCACCAACTCCCCCGCATGAAGAAGTTCCTGCTACATCACCTGAACAAGAGATTCAACTGGATGATGTGATTGAGAGAATTGGAAGACTCTCAATCAATGATGAAGCACCACCAGTTGATCAACCAGGACCATCGCGGAAGATTCCTAAATGGGCCACAAAGACACCTGAAAGTGTCCATCTAGATGAAGTTGGAAAGACAGGAACGAGAAGTTCAAAAAGACATGAAGATGGAGGAGAAGTAGATAATTCAGGTGATGATATGGATGTATCATTTTATTGTGAGTTTAATTTATCTACTAACTTTGAACCAACTTCCTTTGAAGAAGCTTCTACTCGAGTTGAGTGGAAAGAAGCTATGCAGAATGAGTATGATGCACTCATGAAGAATGGAACTTGGAAGCTGGTTGACCCTCCAGTTGGAACCAAACCAATTGGCTGCAAGTGGGTGTACAAGAACAAATACAAATCAGATGGCTCACTTGACAAGCACAAAGTGAGGCTTGTAGCAAAATGCTATGCACAGAAGGAAGGAATTGACTATGAAGAAACGTTTTCTCCTACAACAAAATGGGCTACCATCCATACCTTACTCTCTTTAGCTACTCAAAAAGGGTGGAAAGTTCATCAGATGGATGTGAAGACTGCTTTCTTGAATGGAGACTTGAAAGAGAATGTCTTCATGTCTCAGCCAGAAGGTTTTGTTGTGAAAGGAAAAGAAAAAAAGGTATGCAAGCTTGTCAAATCCTTGTATGGCCTAAAACAAGCGCCTCGCGCATGGTATGAAAAGTTAACCGAGCATCTTTTGAAGTTAAATTTTGAACATTTTGATCTTGATGATGCAACACTGTGTATAAAGAAAGTTGGAAGATCTGTTGTGTATCTTGTGGTGTACGTAGATGATCTTTTGATGACAGGGAACAATGAGAGCTACATAGCATCCATAAAGAAAGATTTGAAAAAGATCTTTGAAATGACAGATATGGGACATCTCCACTATTACTTAGGAATTGAAGTCACTCAACATCCTAAGTACATATTCCTATCTCAGAAAAAATATGTTGGAGAACTACTAGACAAATTTTGAATGACAGAATGCAACCCTATATCTACTCCAATGGAACAGAAAATGAAGCTCACATCAAGCGAAGGAAAAGAATTTGAATATGCGACCAAGTATCGACAACTTGTAGGAAGACTTATCTACCTTACAACAACTAGACCATATATTTCTTATGTTGTTGGCATACTTTCAAGGTTCATGCATAAACCTTGTGAAGGACAGTGGTCATCTGCAAAAAGAGTTCTAAGATACTTGAAGGGGACTCAAGACATTGGACTCAAGTACTCTAAGGTGGATGAATTCAAACTTATTGGGTACTCAGACTCAGATTTTGATGGCGATAAGGAGACATGAGTATCAACTTCTGGATACACTGAGTCTTGGATCAGCAGCTGTCTCATGGAGATCACGCAAACAGTCAGTTCCAACAGATTCAACAACAGAAGCAAAATATGTGGCTACAGCTAAAGCAACGAAAGAAATAGTATGGCTCAGGAAGATACTTGAAGATTTGCAAGAAAAACAAGAGAACTCCACTCCATTATTGATCAACAATACTTCTGCAATCACGCTGGCTAAGAATCCCAGATTCCATGATCGAACCAAACACATCAACACAAAGTATCATTTGATTCGACATCATGTAGAGGCCAAGACAGTCCAGCTTCGACATTGTTCCACAAATGATCAAGTTGCAGACATCTTCACCAAAGCGCTTGGACGAGAAAAGTTTGAAAGATTTAGAAACATGCTCGGTCTTACTAACACCCCTTCATATTAAGGGGGGGATTGTTGGAATATAATCCGTCAAGATTATATTTTGTAAATAAATAAAGGAAAATGAATAGTTATCTAGGAAGATGAAAAGGCTAGGCGGAATATGAAACTGAACCAGCATTTGTAAATGTATAAATAAATGCTTTGGCTATGAAATAAATGAATTCAAGAGTTATTTACCTATCAGAAATATTATAGAAAAAAGTTCCAATCCATGCCTCCAAATCATATGCATTCTCACACTTCATGCCATACTCAAATCTAGTACAATCTCAGCTTTCATTCAAAGCAAATAAAGGTATAAAATATCCTTTATTTCCATTTGCATATACATATTTATTGTCTAATTTTTCAGATTCAGATGATGAGGAAGAAGATCAGCATGATCTTGATATTGATATTACACCTCAAGAGGATATAGATCTAAATCCAACATCTATTCCATATCAGCAGCCTAAATGTGCCCAACAGCTCATTAAAGCAGTTGGGGATGTTGGGAATCTAGATGATAGAAGAAGAATGAGGTCCCAGTATCAGAATAAGTATGTTGCACTATCCCATACAGATCCACTTCTCCCCGAGAGGAGCTTCATGATGATGTGATAAGATCATCAAACATTCAGGGAGGCTTTCCATGATCCAATATGGAAACCAACCATGGATGAGGAATTTGATTCTCTACAAGAAAATAAAACTTGGGAGCTTGTCACCTTGCCTCCAAGTAGGAAATTACTCTAGTTCAAATGGGTCTAAAAGACCAAGATAGCATCGAATGGAACCAATGTTATAGTGGATTTCACCACTCCAGGTGAATCACACTTTGTATGGCCTTCCCCTGTCCCGTTGCAGACTCTTTAGACGCCATGGACCATCTTTTATCCATTGATGTTACCTTGATCATCCCTAAAACTATATAAAAAATGATATACATGGCCTTTTACCTGATAACCGCATACATACGTGGATCTGTCCCTGATAACCACGTACATCAGGATGTGTGCATAATCCAAATCCTTTTTGGAGTTTTCCTTGACATGGATCCGACTCATTCGACTCTTGTCCTTTTATATTCCTTGAGATCGCTCGGATTCGACCCTTCATTATCCCTTGTGAAGCTATATAAGGAACCCCTTGGTACATTGAAGGCATATAGAGAGAATTGAAGCAAGGAAACTATAGTCCATTGTTGGCAGAATTTATACTTGAGTCTGCATCCCTTTGTCCCTTGGAGCACTGTTGTGTTCTTCCCAAGATTTCCTTTTGCTAGTGAGCTTGCTATCGAGAGTTGGAGGATTGAGGTGGTGGAGGCCCAAGTGGGGGATTCAGTTTCTCAGGTTCGTAGACGTGCCGTCAGAGGTTGTATCTATCTTGTAATCTCTGATTTATATTAATAGAAACATCTTTTCCTATCCAATGATGTGTATTTGATTAAATGTTGTATCCATTGGAATATGTCAAATTCTTTTACATTATTGATAATATATATGCTAGAATAGATCTAACACCATGATATATAGTATGCTTGTATTGTTTACTTGTTGTTGAGGCAGTATTATATCAATTCAAGCTGAAGATTGAAAAGCTCAACGGGGATCTACTTCAACTGTCTGAAATAAGGTATGAGGTCAGATCCTTTAGTGTTAGACATTTTATTTCTATTGCATATTGGGAAAGATAGCCCTCTGTTTGCCAATTCTGTTACGGAGAGAAATTCCTATGGCTTGGGGTACCACAACAGACAGACTTGACTCCAGAAAGGTTCAATAGGATGAGGAGCTTCAGGAGCATGTCATATATTATCTGAGCCGAAACCTTATTGACGCAGAGATTCATTACTCTCATGTCGAGAAGCTTGCCTTAGCGACCGTACATGCGGTTCAGCGTTTGAGACATTATATTCTCCTTCGTCAGAACTTGGTAGTGGCCCATGTCAATCCATTTCAGTTCGTCCTCACACGAATGATGATAGGGGGAAAGTATAATAAATGTATTGTCATCCTACAAGAATTCGATCTCGAATTTGTTTCGGCAAAGTCGAAGAAGTCATTAATTTTTGCAGAGCTTATATCGTATTTTCCGAGCGAGAGTGAGGAGTTGGATACGTTTGTCGATGAACATATCTTCTTAATCTCAACGTCTGACCCATGGTATGGAGATATCATAGTATATCTGCAAACACAAAGGACCCCTACTCACCTCTCATGAGATGAACGATGACGATTACATCACGTCTCTAAGAACTACCTTATAGTGGAAAATACTTTGTACTACCATGGGGTAGATTCCATTTTATGACGTTGTTTAACTAATAAGGAGACTGAGGTTGTGCTGAATGATTGCCACGGAGGGGCGTGTGGTAGTCATTTATTTGGGATTTCTACAGCTCAAAAGATTTTGAGAGTGGGTTATTTCTGGCCGTCAATCTTTAAATATTGTGTTGAAGCGGTCAAGAGGTGCCACCCTTGCTAGGTGTTTGCACAAAATATGCGCTCGAAGCCTTCCCCTTTACATCCTATTATCACTGCTAGTCCCTTCACTAACTGGGGGCTGGATTTTATGGATTGCAACCTAGCTTCGGCTGGGGGGCACCATCATATTATAGTGGCTGTGGATTACTTCACGAAATGGGATGAGGCAATGCCTACAGTAAAATCTGACGGTGAGACAGCTGCTCATTTTGTATTCAACCAAATCATTACTCAGTTTGGGATTCCGAAAGAGCTTGTCACTGACCATGGCTCGCACTTTCAAAATCGTATGATGGAAGAGTTGGCATCCAAGTTAAAGTATAAGCAAGAGCACTCCTCTTCTTACTACTCCCAAGTGAATGGACAGGTTGAAGCAGTGAATAAATCACTTAAGTCCATTCTCCAACGAACCATCGCACAAAGCAAGACGAATTGGCATATTATGTTATACCCTGCTTTGTGGGCATATCGAAACGCGGTTAAGACTGCCACTGGTTTTTCTCCATATCAGCTTGTGCATGGAGTGGAGTCGATATTGCCGGTTGAATGTGAAATCCCTTTGTTGAAGCTATCTGTGGAACTCTTACCAGACACTTCACCTTTGGAGGAGCGTTTGGTCCACCTCAAACAACTTGATGAGCAGCGTCGAGATGCCTTCGTGGCTCTAGAGGTTAATAAACATCGCGTTAAGGTCCAATACAATAAGTCTGTCTGTCCAAGAGTGTTTAGTGAAGGAGACTTGGTCCTTTTGTGAGATCAACCGAAAGAACCCTTGGGGGCAAGGAAGTTTAATCCTATGTGGTGTGGTCTGTTATAGCGGATTTCACCACACTAGGTGAATCACACATTGTATGGCCTTCCCTTGTCCCGCTGCAGACTCATTAACCCCTTTGGACCACTTTATATC
>LPNX010557420.1:6337-102253 GCA_001517045.1 Pseudotsuga menziesii
AGGCTTTAAAGACGCGGTCGGAGCGCAGTAAACAAGGCTGACAGCGGTGACCTGGTTGCGGGTTTGGGCCTGAAAGGTACGATCGGGTCGCAGTAAACGAGGCTGACAGCGGCGATTTGGTCGCGGGTTTGGGCCTGAAAGGTACGATCGGGTCGCAGTAAACGAGGCTGACAGCAGCGACTTGGTCGCGGGTTGAGGTCTGAAATGGGCGATCGGAGCGCAGTAAAGGAGGCTGACAGCGACGAACTGGTCGCGGGTTGGGGCCTGAAAGGTGCGATCAGGTCGCGGTTGCGGAAAGAAAATACGCGGCTTCCGGCGGCCGAAAACGACAGCCGAAAGTATAGTACGAAAAGAAAATAACAGTAAAAAGAAACAGCGGAGTCGCCAAAACTGTAGCTAGGGTTTTCACCCTAGCTTGTGCTGATGAGCACCTACTAAGGAATCTGGAATCCTTAGTAGCAGTTCGATTAAACAAAAAGTAAACTGGAAAGTAAAAACTAAACTAAAGCAGAAAAAGTAAATGACAGGAAGTAAAAGACAGTAATGAAATATGTAATGGTGTTTTTATTAGAGTTACCTCCAATGTAGAGGTTGGTGGAGTCCGTTGCGCTGGTCCGATGTCGGTGGCTCCGAGCTCCGAGCTGGTCCTTCTGCTTCTCCGATGGTGGAAAATAGGCCAAAAGGGGTCTCAATGATGGAAGTAGCTTGATGGTAAGCTAGGGTTTCACGAGATGTTTTGGCAGAGTCACGATGCTATGACTGTGGATGTGAAATGAGGGGGGTTCACCACTTATTTATAGTTTTTTAGTGGTGAAGTGCTTGCCCATGGTTTTTGGAAACCATGTGGTTTAGGGCAGCTTGTTTAGGGTTTTTTGCCCTTTTTAGGGTTTTCCTCCTTTTTCCTCATTATTTTTATTCCTTTTCTTCCCTTTTGGGGATTTTTTCTATTTTTGGAGGAATTTTGGTTATTTTTGGAGGAAAAAGGGGTTTTTGGGCCTTTTGGAGGCATTTTAGGCCTTTTGGAGGTTTTTAGTGGGATTTTCAGGGAAATATGGTAGGTAAATGGACGAATGAGCCATGAAATAGGGTAGATGAGGTAGTTAACCATTTTTGGGTGTTAACAGATCCCAAGGAAAGCTTGCTTTCCTTGGTTCATTTTTCACATGTTTAGCTAGTTTTAACTTAATCTTTTTTTAGTTAAGTTAGGATGATACAAAGGTACTCTTAAATTGATTTTGGTCATATGTTATTCTAACATGATTTCTGGTTTTTAGCATTTGTAACATTGAATAAAATAAGCTGCTGTTCAAAAGTGGCCTCGGGAGCATTCAAATCCCCCCAAGGGTCTCCCCTTTCACTAAAATTTAAAAATTTTGGAAGGTTGTAAAATCTTGGTTTCATCCTGTATAAGGGCCAAGAGTTTTCTGATATTTCATTTTAATGATATTGTAACCAATAATAATAAAATAAAATCTTTTTTCAGTAGGCTCTTTCGAGCCCACTCCCCATCCCCCAGGGGAGATCTGCGCCCGTTTCACTTTTTTTCTTTTTTCCCTTTTTTCTGCTCTAGTTTAGTACTGACATGCAATATTGTATATTTTGATATATTTTTTCACTATTCCATATTTTAATTTCTAAATTAATCATACTACTTACCCCACGACTTCCTGTTTGACCCCCAAGGGGAAAGAGATGCGTGGTAGGATTAATTAAAAAACCAACATTGTGTATCTTTGATTCATTTTTCATCAATTGTTTTGTTATATATAATTAAATTAAACCCTCCTTTATTCCCCGATTGAGATCCACTTGGATCGAAAGAGGTTCCTCGAGGGTTTTCTTTTTAACAAGAACACCTATCTTAAAATCTACTAAAAATAATGAAGACTCCAGTGTGTATGCTCTGTACTTGGTTGTGGTTTGTTTAATCAGTCAAGCTCAATCAAAAGCACTTGAGTGACAAGATTAATTATCCTTCACCTCCCAAATTGACAAACCATCAGGAGAAAATCCAACGCATTGAACAAACTGTAGGTGGTGGTAAAATACCCAAAGGAGTGGGAACAACTGGAAAGTGACCTCGAGGCATTGATCTCTGTCACACCCTGATGGGTGCATTATTAACAATAGTATTTGAGACTCCATTCCAATCCACAAACACCTTGTGTGTAGCTATGAAAGTTCACTTTTGGACGTACTCCAAGTACCGCTCAGGTATATCTGGGGTCCCCTTTTTGCCTAATTTAATTCATTCACATTTCACATTAATTTAAATTCTACCAAGAGACATTTGCAAAACATTATTTCAAGCGCATTCAAGCACATTATTTTCTCTATTGACTCCATTTAAGGCACTGTTGATTTATTTCTTTCGATTATAGATATATTGAGTGTCATTACTGTGCTTATATGCTTTAAATCTTGCATCTTGTTATCTTTTGTTTCCATTGGTTAATTTCAAAACTCCTAAACAAATTAATCAATATAAAACCCTCACACTAAGTAGGTAGCCTTAGTAACTTAATAGGTTCTACCCCCCTTGGCTTAGTTAGGAGTTGAGCCTAAATGGAGGAGTCAAGAACAAGGTGACAGCCTTGACTCGAGACTTGCCCCCAGGGACACACTGAGTGGCTTGAAGATTTCTGCCACGTAACCCAGGTGTGTGAAAGGCGGAAACACTTTTTGATGCTGTTGCTGGGGATAAATATTTTTATTCCTGATTACGACTTAGCTTAACTTTTTTCTAAACAACTAAAAAGATAAAAACTTTTGATTGATCTAGTCTTTAAAAAACATAAAAATTTTAACTCGATCCATCTAGCGACTCCACTGTCTAACATCCCTTCAAGAATTTCTACCTGAAGAAACTACCAACAATTATTCAATCCTCTGCCTGATACCGAAAGGTTTATTAGGGAAATATTGAATAGGAAGACTTCCCATAGAAACCTTGAAAATTTAGAAGACCAATCCCTCTCAGATATCCATCACATATTTGTAGAGAGTCATACCTTCCAATCTCAAGAAATGACAGAATTTTACAAACCCCTTGACTTTTCTCAGATAGCAGGTACTCCCCATGGCATTCCAAATGATGCTATCAAGAAGATCCCCATATTCTAGGGAAATAATGCCATCACTGCCAAGTCTCACATTCAAAAGTTTGAAAAGCACCTAGTCAGTTATTGCAATTATGCTACCCATAACCATGAAGATGTGAAAATGAATCTCTTTGCTTTATCCTTAGAGGATGATGCTGCGGAATGGTACTTCGAACTAGGTGATGATTCATATAAAAATCTTAGTGAATTCCTAGATGGTTTTAAGAAGAAATGGGGGGAAAAGAAAGAACCAAGACATTTGCTTGCTGCCCTTCATAACATAAAGAATATGGAGACTGAAACCATGGATGAATTTAACACTAAGTTTAGGCGTGTGGTTGTGAAAATCCCTAAATAAATCAATCCAAAGGATGCCTCCATCCTCATATCTTACATCGAAGCTTTCAGTAGTGATTTGAGGTACCAGTTAAGAGACAAAGAGCCGGCTAACCTAAAAACTGCTCAGGAATTGGTCGAGAAAATAGAAAAGAATATGCAGTCTTTAGGAAAATCCAACATTCCAGGTTACACTAGGGGAAACACTTCATACAACAAAGAGAAGGGAAAATCCATTGAAATAGAGGAAAAGGGAACCTCTAAAGACCCCATGGAAAAGGTAACTAACATGATAAAAGACTTGGTTACTAGTCAAAACCAACTTATGGCAAATCATTCTGCACAACAAAATCATATTTAGAATAGAATAATCACAATGGAAAGAAATAATGGGCCTAGGAACTTTCATCCTAAATAGATCAAATGTATCAGAAGAAAGCTCCTCAGCAAGAACCTAGGATTCCTAACTAGTTAGACTTAGCTAACCTAGTAGAAGAAGTCATTCCATGGTGTAGACCTTGTGATCAATTCCACTAAGAAAGCACTTTCTATATCACAAAGCAAGTTATAGAACATGGAATGCCAGAGGTTAGTAATCAAAAAACAACATCAGGCGAGTCTGATCATGTGTACATGGTAGGCCAAACCTACCCTTTATCAAACCAGCATTGGAACTAGGCCACGGATTATAGTTATGAGAAGGATCTCCTTTCCAACTTTTATGGTGTAGTGCCTTCTTCGGAAACAATTAAGCAAATGAAGGAGGTTAGATTCAAGGGTTTAGTTTATCAAAGAAAGGAGAAGCCATCACCGTCTAAACATTACAAGCCAAAGGTAACCGCTCCTCCTCTCCCAGATCCCCTTGTTATCCCTGAATCAAATGTTGATATGGGAGAAAAGTAAAATTTGTTGAAATCCATAGAGGATAGTCAAAGTAAAGCTCATAATACTATCAAAGAGGATCCTCTCCCTAATAATAATGCTATATTTGAAGTTGAACATATTGAACCTATAGATATGCCTATAGTCCTCAACAGTGTTGATCCAAGAAGAGAATACCACCCTCCATTTTATGTCTCCCTCTTAGTTGATAACCTTCTCCTTCATAACTCCATGTTAGATTCAGGTGCTTCATCAAATTTCATGACAAGAAAAGTAATGGAACAACTAAATCTAAGGGTCACTCGACCCTACCACAATGTTTGTGCTATGGATGCAAGAGAAGTTGAAGTGGTAGGGATAATCTTAAATTTACAAGTTAAGTTGGCTAAGTATCCTGATATCGATATGTCGATGGATGTGGTAGTGATAGATGTTCCAGATAATTGGGGTATGTTGCTATCTAGAAAATGGGCCGCAACTCATGGTGGGTACATTCAAATGGATTGGACATATGCTACTATACCTGCATTAGAAAACACTAGGGTGATTCTCCAAAGAGAGAAGATAAGGAAACGACATGTAGAAAACCCTAAGAATCCGATAAATGAATTTGTTCATTTCACTGATAACTTTGGAAACTATGCTATTTTGTCAAATTTCATGGCCCCTATTAAGGAAAACATTAGAAATGAAAATATAGATGAAGTTTGGCAAATGTACTTTGACGGGGCTTATTCCAAAGCCGAAAAAGGTGTGGGCATCGTTATCATCTCTCCTTCAAATAAAGTCTACAACTTTTCTTTCAGGTTAGAGTTTGAAGCATCAAACAATGTAGTCGAGTATGAGTCATTGCTCCTAGGGTTAGAAACCGCTAAAGATATGGGGATAAAGATGTTGAACATAAAGGGTGATTTAGATTTAGTTGTCCTCTAGATTAAGAATCAGTACCAATGGAAGAATGATAGACTAATAAAGTATATAAATTCCATATGGGACACTATGGAGTGGTTTGATGCACTTAACATTCAAAAGATCCATAGGGAAATGAATGGGTTAGCAAATAAATTGGAAGTAGCAGCATCCACCCTCCAGTCATCAGATGAAATGATTAGTGGGAATGGAAAGATGGAAATTAATTTCAGACCTTCAATTCTGGATAATATAGATCACTGGTAGGTGTTTAAATATGATAAACAACCCTTGATATTCATCCACAATCTACAAGAGTTTGAAGGTTGTAAAATAAGTTATCAGCAAGAGGGTAAAGAGTATCAGGAGTGCGAGGATAATGTAAGGAATCACATCTCGAGTAGCCTTATAGATTTCGAGAATCTTTTTGATCGATAGTATCATCATAAAAAACAAAAAGAAGAAATAAAAATTGGGAATTATATGGAAATAAACATAGGAACTGACAAGGACCCCAAGCTAATAAAAATTGGAAAAGGTACTTCGGAAAAGGAAAGGAACAATTTGATCAAATTAATCAAAGAGTATAGAGATTTGTTGGCCTTTAGTTATGATGAGCTTAAAGCCTATCGGGAATATGTGTTTCAACACACTATTCACCTCACAGAAGAGGCTAAGGAATTCAATCCTTTCTGACAAAAACTTAGGCAAATAAATCCTAAGTTGGCCCCCATTGTGCAAAAGGAACTTCAGAAGATGTTAGCAGTAGGGATCATAACACCTACAAGACATTAATCTTGGTGCTCCAACTTAGTTGTTGTCAGAAAGAAGAATGGGTCAGTTAGAATATGTATAGATTTTAGAAATCTGAATACATCATGCATTAAAGATAATTACCCATTACTCGACATGGAAACATTTCTTCAAAGAGTAACAGGATCGAGAATGATGTCCATGTTGGATGGATTTTTCAGTTATAACCAGGTGTTGGTAAATAAGGAGGATCAACATAAGACTACATTCACCACACCTTGGTGTACCTATAGTTTTTTAAGAATGCCTTTTGGCTTCTTGAATGCTGGTGCCACCTTCCAAAGAGCCATGTATTTTTTCCTTCAAAGAACTTATAGGAAAAATAATTGAAATATATCAAGATGACTTAAATGTTTTTTCAAAGGAAACATATGACCACATAAGTCATCTTAGGCAGGTTTTTATAAGATTTCAAAAATATGGCATTTCCTTGAACCCCGCCAAGTCAATATTTGGAGTTGATGAAGGCAAGTTGTTGGGGCACATCATTTCTAAGGATGGTATTAAGGTTTATCCTGAGAGAGTTGAAGCCATTAAGAAAGTATCCTTGCCTTAGAATATAAAATATCTCTAGTCTTTCAATGGTCAGATCAATTTCATAAGAAGATTCATCCCAACTTTAGAATAATTAATGAAACCTCTAAAAAATTTGTTAAAGAAAGATGCTAAGTTTGAGTGGACGGATGAAGGGAAAGTTGCATTCAAGTCTATCAAAAATTCCATATCTATGTCCCCAATATTGATCAGTCCAGATTATTCCAAGGAATTCCAGATATTTTCCTTTGCCTTAGAAGACACCATTGACGGTGTTTTGCTTCAAAAGAATAAGGAGGGACGAGAGAAACCTACAGCCTTTATGAGTAGAGCCTTCCAACATTCAGAGTTGAAGTATACCACCATGGAGAAACAGGCTTATGCTCTTGTCAAGTCCCTTAAACATTTCAGAACTTATGTTGGTTACTCAAAAATCATTGGGTATGTACCCCATGCAGCTGTCAAGGATATCATGTCTCAACAGGATTGTCTAGGAATCAGGGGTAAGTGGGTTTCAAATATTCAAGAATATGATTTGGAGATAAAACCTACTAAGTTAATTAATGAACAAGGTCTTACAAAGATGTTGACCCAAGGAAATGAAAATGCCTTAGGAATAATCTTCCAGAACAGTGACTCGGAAAAAAGAGTATCAGACGAGCTTCAGAGATTAGAGAAGCACCCTTGGTATACTGACATCATCTTTTTCCTCCACAACCTTACATGCCCTGATCACTTACTTGGACATAAAAGAAGAGCACTAAGGTTAAAATCAACTAAGTAATGTTTAACAAAAGATGGTTTGGGTTGGAGAAACCCTGATGGTTTAATACTTATATGTGTCAATGAACCTGAGTCCAAAAAACTCATGGTTGAGTTCCATTCAGGATTTCGTGGTGGACATTTTGCAGCAAGAACAACCGCCCATAAAATCCTTAGATCAGGCTACTATTGTCTGAACCTATTTTCATATGTTCACAAGGCTATCAAATTTTTCCCCCAGTGTCAGTTATTCACCGAAAAAAAACAAATGAAAGCCTTGCCTTTAAATCCAATAGTAGTCCAAGCCCCTTTCCAGCAGTGGGGGCTTGATTTCATCGGTAAGTTCAAAGATAAATCAAGCAATAGTTATTCTTGGATTCTTACCGACACTGATTATTTCACCAAGTGGGTAGAGGTGATACCCACCAAGAAGGCAACCGATGCTATAGTCATGGATTTATTAGAAGATAAGATTATCACAAGATTTGGTGTGCCAGCTAGAATCATCACAGATAATGGCCCGTGCTTTGTTTCCTCCGAGATGTCATCCCTCTGTTTCAAATAAGCCATTGTTTTATCCCATTCATCCAATTATTATCCCCAAGGAAATGGTCTAGTTGATTCAAGTAACAAGAACTTAATGACCATAATCAAGAAAATTGTGGGTGATAATAAGAAGGCTTCGGATAGCAAGATCAAATTTGCATTATGGGCCGATAGAATAACAAAGAAAAGTTCAACCGGGAGGAGCCCTTTTGAACTTGTTTATGGCCTTGATGTAACCTTACCAATTCATTTAAATCTTCTAGTGTATCACCTTCTCCAGACCTTCAACTCAGATCAAGAGGCCATTCAGAACAGAATAAACCCGTTGATTGAGTTAGATGAGAGTCAAAGAAATTCCCTTGATCAAAGTATCAGAAACTCAGACAAGGTCAAGAGAACCTTTGATAGATCTACCCGGCTAGGATCCTTTCAAGTAGGTGACAAAGTCTTGCATTGGGACAAATGACGGGAGAAACCTGGAAAACATGAAAAGTTCGACAACTTATCGTTGGGGCTGTACATCATTGATGAAGTAGCAAGAACAAATTTATTCTATTTAAATGACCTAGAAGGAGAAAGGTTGAGCCTGGAAGTGAATGGTTTCCTCCTCAATATGTTTTTCACCAAGATAGTTTGATGCCTTTTTTAGCATTGGTGGTTTCACGGCCAATTTCTAAACCTTGCCCTGCATGTATTTTTAAATTTTATATATCTTATTGTTGTATTATAGTTATTTTGTACCATGTTATTAATCTTGAAAATTTTCTTTTGTATATTAGTTTTGTAAAATATTCTTTTCTTGCACATCATAGACTGATTATGTAGATTAGTTTTCTTTTATAGTTGATTTTTTATATATACATGTTACTGATAAACTCTAATTGTTATGTAGGACTGAGAGATTTTGGAGTTCTCACATCCTCTCCTTTGAATAGAAGATCAATCAGAGAATGTGTCCCTAGATGGAGCCAGAATGTTACCACCTAAGTTGTACTTAGTGGTTTTTTATCAAGTGAGCCTGGTGAACCAGACAAATATTCTTTGTTCGGACTTCAGAAGACCTTCGGAAGTACTTCTGGGAAGTGCTTGTTGTATTATATCACATCTTCATACCCCATGGGGGAATTGTAATAAATTTTCTAGCATGATAGTGTCTGTAAAATACTCGGTCTCTTAGAATTTATTTCTCAATCTGATCAGCCCAGGGTGTTTTTTCCCTTGGTTATTATTGGTTGTTGAATAAACAATTGATAATTTCTGATTTTTTCACTCCATACCTCCAAAATTCGGGTGGTTGGCTTGGCATTTAGGCCTATTGAGGTTATTAGAGTCTATGTGTCAATGTATAAACATGCTAGGCATCATGGTCGAGTCATATGAACATGTCTAAGACCCCTAGGTTTTTTCAACTTTTTTAAATTTTTTATTTTTTCAGTGTTTTTTTTTAAATTTAATTTTTCCAAAAACTTAGGCTATTTTTTAATAGTTTAATTGGAAAATTGGTTTTGTAATAAAAGTGGGCCAAATAATCAGTTTCAGTCATGTAGGTGCTCATTTTCAAGCTAAGAGCACCATGTAAACCCATGGACCCACTTTTTTCAGGTTTTGAGTGATTTTTCATCACTCGGGTAAAAAAACCCCAAAAAATCGATTATTGATTATTTTAATTAATAAATTGATGAATAATGGAGCAAATCCAAAATCCTAGATCAGTGGATTCTCAACCAATTTGATTGAAATTAGTCATATTTGGACCAGATTGACTGGATCTGACAAATCCTTGACTGAAGGAGGTGATCTGGACAAATCCAAAGTTGATCTTCATCATCCTTTATGGGGAATTATGCCCTCTCTCTCTCCTCCACACGTGTGGGCTCTCCTGGAAGCTCTATGGATTTATGTGTCAGTATTTAGGTTGATGTGTCAGCTCAATAAACCCCTCGATTGAAAAGTATGCTCAGTTCATCTTCAGATCAGCATTGATGGACTCTCCATCAGCTGCAGTGGTCTGTCTCCTTGGGATTTGCAACCCCCCGGGATGGATCTCTTGTTTTGTGTATAAATAAAGCTCGGGATGCCTCTTCCAAGCTAGTTAGAGTTGGATTGAGGATTTGTTTCCATTGCAATACCACTATATTTTTATTATGAATAAAGAAGCTTTGGAGGCTATACCATGTAGTCCATGTGTTTGTGTGGATTCCCAATGTCATGCTGCTAATGTGGTAACTGCAATTTCTTTCCCGTGCTACTTTTGTTTTCTAGCTTCAAGGATTTAGTTGAATCAAGTAAGGGTGTAAAATAGGCAAGTTAGATCACTTTCTCTTGTTTATCCATATTATGTATGCTCAGGAATTTTAGTTACATGCTTCAATAAGATTATTTTTGCATGATCTTTCATTTTTGTTGCTTTATACATCTATATCCAGATCTCACGAGGTGTTGTGCAGGCTTGTGTTATCTAGTTGCAGGTTCTTGATTTGAAAAAGGTGTGGATAAATATTGAAGCCATTCCTCATCCAATAATTTCAAGTCTTTGTCCCTTAGTGCTCCACAAAAGTTCTTGCTTTCAGCTTGTTCCATTCAAGCAATGAGGCGACCTTCTCTCCTCTTTTTCTCTTTTCTTTAAAAAATCAATTTTCTTACCTCGTTACTGTGTTCTAAATATTTGTTATCATTTGGATCTGTTATATCAAAGTAAAATATACATATATATTCTATTTCAAACCTCATAGTCTAGATCTCAATTCTGAAAAGTATCATTAAGCATTCTAGATCTAGCATAAGGAAATCGTTCGTTCTGCATTGCAAGTTAAAGAAAATCAGTAGGTTGCATACTATAGATTTCTCTTTATGTTTTAGAAAGATTAAATCCAAAAATAAGTGGATATTTCATTGACTGCACAAATAGAAAACCAATATCCCAAGGAAAGCTTGGTTTCCTTGTTTCCTTTTTCACCTGTTTAGCTAGTTTTAACTTAATCTTTTTTGAGTTAATGTAGGATAATCCAAAGGTACTCTTAAAGTGATTTTGGGAATATTTTATTTTAACATTTGTGCTGGTTTTTATCAGGTGTAACATAGAAGAAAATAAGCTTTTGTTCGAAAGTGTCACACAAGAGCATTCAAATCCCCCCAGGGGTCTCCCCTTTCACTAAAATTTAGAAATTTTGGAAGATTGTAAAATCTTGGTTTCATCCCATAAAAGGGCCAAGAGGTTTTTGATATTTCATTTTTCTGATATTTTAACCAATAATAATAAAATAAAATCTTTTTTGAGTAGGCTCTTTCGAGCCCGCTCCCCATCCCCCAGCGGGGATCTGCATCCATTTCACTTTTTTTATTTTTTCCCTTTCTCTGCTCTAGTTTAGTACTGACATGCAGGATTGTATAATTTGATATAATTTTTCACTATCCCATATTTTAATTTCAAAAGTAATCATACTACTTACCCCACAATTTCCTGATTGACCCACAAGGGGAAAGAGATGCGTGGTAGGACTACTTAGAAAATCAACATTGTGTATCTTTGATTCCTTTTTAATCAATTGTTTCATTAGCCATAATAAAATTAACCCTTCCTTGATTCCTCAATAGAGATCCACTTGGATCGAAAGAGGTTCCTGGAGGGTTTTCTTTTTAACAAGAACACCTATCTTAAAATCTACTAAAAATAACGAAGACTCTAGTGTGTATGCTCTGTACTTGGCTGCAGTTCGTTCGATCAGTCAAGCTGCATCAAAAGAACTTGAGTTACTATATTAATTAGTCTTCACCTCCCAAATTGACAAACCATCAGGCGAAAATACAACGCCTCGAACAAACTATAAGCGGTGGCAAAATACCCAAAGGAGTGGGAACAACTGGAAAGTGACCTCAAGGCATCGATCTCTTTCACACCCTAATGGGTGCGTTGTGAACAATAGTCTCTGAGACTCCATTCCAACCCACAAACACCTTGCGGGTAGCCGTGAAAGTTCAATTTTGACCATACTCCAAGTACCCCTCGGGTATATCTTGAGTCCCCTTTATATTCACATTCCACATTCCACATTTCGCCTAATTTAATTCATTCACATTCCACATTAATTTAAAACCTACCAAGAGACATTTTCAAAACATTATTTCAAGTGCAGGCAAGCACATTATTTTCTCTATTGACTCCATTTAAGGCATTGGTGATTTATTTTTTTCGATTGTATATATATTGGGTGTCATTACTATGCTTATATGCTTTAAATATTGCATCTTGTTATCTTTTGTTTCCACTGGTTAATTTCAAAAATCCTAAACAACTTTATCAATATAACACCCTCACACTAAGTAGTTAGCCTTAGTAACATAATAGGGTCTACCCCCCTTGGCTTCGCTAGGAGTTGAGCCTAAATGGAGGAGTCAAGAATAATGTGACATCCTTGACTCGAGATTTTCCCCCAGGGACACACTGAGTGGCTTGAATATTTTTTCCATGTAACCCAGGTGTGTAAAAGGCAGAAACATGGTCATTAATGTATATCGTTAACAGACACGACAAGATCACCCACCAATAATGAAAATGGGAATCAAGGTACTAGAGTGAAAACTAACAAGTGTGAATAAATGTGTTGAGGTTGAACATTTGAATGGATCCATTGATCAGGGGAAATTGATGTATTCTCAAAATTGTCGATGGCAAGAAAACCTACCACTGATGACTGGAAGTCTCAAGGCACCCAAAAATGACTCTAGATTGCTATCCTAGAATAAATTATCTGAATTCGATGGGATGAAATCCACTGAAAGGAGGGCATTAATGCATCCCTCATCATCCAACATGAGGTACTCAGCAAATTTATATAATTTGGAAGGACTCGATCATAATGTGCACGAACCAGTATCAATACCAGGAATGGCCGACATGCAAAGTCAAGAGAACTAAGGAATGGTCGACTCATGTTTCAAATTCCTTTGAATAAGATCATAAAGGTGACTGGTGACTAAATGTAGGTAGCATAGACTCAATATACAAATCTAGGACATCTCTGCGACACAGGAGGCATCGATAGAGGCTCCATAGGGACTAGAAGCTTAACCAGACGGTGGAGATAAACTCAAAGAAACGAGTATAGCTCCTAAAGTCAAACTATTAACCCAGCCAAT
Source organism: Pseudotsuga menziesii (assembly GCA_001517045.1). Taxonomy (NCBI): domain Eukaryota; kingdom Viridiplantae; phylum Streptophyta; class Pinopsida; order Pinales; family Pinaceae; genus Pseudotsuga; species Pseudotsuga menziesii. The sequence goes on from LPNX010557420.1 coordinate 19,357, forward strand.
GGATGTGATATACAATGCTCTGTTTGAAGGCGACACGACTTGACTACTGCCAAAGCTAACATCTTTTCCTCTCCGGATTTTTGGTTTTTTTATTTTTTTTGGACTTTTTCATATATTTTGAAAATATTGAAAAAGAATAAAGTGATTTATAGTTACAAATCTAGGAGGAGACGAGTGTCAAGGGGAAAACAAACTAGTTCCAAGCAGTGGAGCATACCTATGCTCAATGCAAGGAAACATGTGTAGGATAACGACACTCGGGGGAAAGTCCCCTCCTAGTAAAACATGGGGAATCAAGCTGCAAAAGATATATAAAATGGCTCTGCTTGGATAGACATGAGACAAGCTCAGGCTATATGGCTGATAATCAAAGTTAGGGAAGCCAGCATAATTCTCAATAAGGCAAGCAAAACTCATAATAATGCAATTACAACTTGACATATATAAGGGAGTCTCAGGGAAAAAGGCCAACATAAAGGTAAAGAGGAGTATGAAGCTCTTGCTCAAAGTCATGACAGTAGTATACAAAGGAATCCCAGACCTAAGAGAGGACTCACAACATGGGTACCAAATGCAAAGCAAAGCTAACTAGGACACCCATGTATATGAAAGCTCTACCATTCACCTAGTACCACTTCTAACAATAGCATGAAGGTTATGTGATACCATGGAATGGGTTCATACCTAAGGTTAAAATGAAATAGTCATAAGGTCATGCAAAATGTAGGCGGATGTAAAATCTTAACCTATATGCCAGTTTAGACATAATACCTATGATAGGAACGAACGGGTCGAAACCTCGAAGATAGTGTACAAAAAATGGACCCTACATGACAACCATATTAGTCCAAAACAACCCAAAATAGTCAATAAAGAATCCAAACTATAGGGAATAGGGAGGAATGATCATGACAAATAAATTGAAAGGAAACAGTGCGGTAGATGATGGGCCATAAAAAGGAATGTAAAGTGTAGACCCAACATTCACGTATCCACTACCACCCCCGTGAGGGTGACCACTGGTGTAGAGACCAAGCGAAGGGAATAAAAATACTCCACAAATGGAGTAGAGGATGGAATATGACCATTCCCAAATCTATGAGCATGGTAAGGGGATGTGATGCCCCCAAATCTGACACTAGGGTCCATACTAGGACCAAGGATGGGTGATAGGATACCAGGCATGCCAAAAATAAAAGGACCCAAAATCAAGAGAGCATAAATATACTCAAGTAACCACAATTCCAAAGGCCAACTAGCGCACAAAGAGCACACTCCTAATAAAATCTACAGTCAAAATAAAAGAAAACCAAGGGGAGGATATGTGAGCTCCCAAATGCAGCAGGTATGTCTCACTTAGGAAACGCTCGAAACTTCCATACACCACAAGTGGAAGTTCATAACCAATTATAGTGGCCCTCAGCTTCAATGCATATAGCGACTGTGTTGTCTAACCCCTACATGGCCAGGACACCTACAGAATAACCTCTGCAAAGTACCCCCTCAACGACCTATGTAAGGAAACTAAGGTCACCTCAATATAATCAATTCTCAGGGAGGCAGTCGCAGGCAGGATTGACCATATGGGTAGGGTAGCAAAGCCCAAAACTCTCGAAAGAGCCCCTATATACGAATACAATCCTGGAAATATCTCCAGCGCTCACAGAAAGTGACCAGGGGTCACCCCAATCACAATCGTGTGCACTGACTCATGCTTAACTCTCGTGTAAGAGGAGCATTCTGAGAAACACTAATTATATCAAGGATTTCTCTCTCACCTAGACAGACACCTAATTGTTTTGTTTAGTGGTCCTGGATAATTAACTCACAATGAACTATTCCAAGACCCTAAAACCTATTCTTGTTGGTGAACCCTATAAAATGAAAATGTGTAGCTCATTTTAAATTATGTGTTTATTTTAATAGTTCTAATTACTCAAAGGGAAATGGACATGCAACTAATGATATGAAGACTCTGTAATGAAATAAAAGTGCACACCTATCAAGCAATTCCAAGTGCAATCTTGTAGAATGAAAAATAGGGTACGCCACTACATGAGATGAATAAATATATATTCCTTTCCAAATGCCAATGCAATCCTTCCTATATGAAAGCCTAAACACAACTCTCATCCAAGCAATCCAATGCAAGCACCTCCTCAAATCCATATCTAAGATGCAACTAAGAGTGCAACTACTTTGTATTTTTCAACATAAAAGCATGAAAAATGCAATAAAAGTCATCTAAAACTCTCAATCTCTGCAGCAAGAATAAAACACAAGCACAACAAGACACTGAGACAAAAAAGAGTAATGCACTAATGGAAAAACAAAAAGGATAAATGACTAAAACTACTTTAAAAAAAATCAATTAAAAGACGGTCTCTGGTCACAAAAGAAGCATACAACAGACAACATTAGAACCAAGGAAGACCCAACCACACTCACAACCCACCCAACAACTTCCCACAACATCAAACTCACCAAAAGGGAGGATGTACGTGACTGTTTAAAGAATAGTTACATATATACACAACTTTTGGCCAAAAAGTTGCATGTATACACAGATTTTGGCCAAAAACATGCATGTATACGTGACTTTTGGCCAAAAATCTGCGTATGTATGCAACTTTTGGCCAAAAACCTACATATACAGAGAATACAGTGGTAAAAAGTAGGCCAAGTGTCAAACTAATAAAGGGGAGTGTCAATGGATGAAGATACTATAAAATGAAACACAAAAACAAGGAGAAACAAAGAGCAAGTCAAGAATATCAAGCACATTGTGCCCCCAAAACCCCAAAGAAAAACAAAGAATGTCGCCAATATGGTCACCAATTCTGTTACGGAGAAAACTTCCTATGGCTTGGGGTACCACAACAGATAGTGTAACTACAGAAATTAAACATTTCCCATATGCAATAGAAACCAAAAATCTAACACTAAAGGATCTCAAAACATACCTTATTTCGGATGGTTGATGTAGATCCCCGTTGAGCTTTTCCACTTTCGCTTGTATTAACAATTTTCTCTCTCAACATTTAGCAAACAAGACAAGCATGTTATATAATTGTGTTAGACCTACTCTAGCATATATAATCAATAACATATGAGAATTTAAAAGCATCCATGGATTCAATATTCATTTAAAGACACATTATTGGATAGGAAAAGATATTTCTATTAATATAAATCAGAGATTACAATAGTGACAACCTCTGTCGGCACGTCTATGAACCGGAGAAAATAACTCCTCCACCTGGGCCTCCACCACTTCAATCTGCCATCTCTCAATAGCAAGCTCACAAGAAAAGGAAAGATTGGGAAGAAAACAAAGTGCTTCAAGGGACAAAGGGATGCAAACTCAAGTATAAACTACGACAACAATGGACTATAGTTTTCTTGCTCTTCAATTCCTCCTCCTTTCAACATATCCAAAGGGTTCCTTATATAGTGATTCAATGGGGTAATGGAAGGTCAAATCCGATCGATCTCAAGGCATATGGAAGGCCAAGAGAAAAGTGACACAATTCCACATCAAGGAAAACTCCAAAACTATTTTGCCTTTTGCACACATCCCGATGTACGTGGGTTTAAGGGTCATATCTGCGTATATACACGAGAATGGGTTTAAAAGTCATGTATGGAAAATAATGCATGTTTTTAGGGATGATCTTGGAAACATCAAAGATACAAAAATGGTCCATGGGATCCAAAGAATCTACAGAGGTACAAGGAAGGCCATAAATATGTGATCTACCATGTGTGGTAAAATCTGCTGTAACAAGTGCTTATAGTTCTGCGATAACATCTTTATCTTGAATTAGCACTATGCAACTTGACATAAGCGATTTGAGATTACTATCCTTATGTGGGACCTTCTTATGGAATATATGCTGAAATCATTTAGGCATATCCCTTACTTCAGCTGAGGAATATGGTTGTTCTGGGTTCGTAAAATGTGGTCGTACGTCCAAAAATACTTCCTTCTTATTTTGAATGTCGAATGGTACTTTCTTATGTGCCACAGTTCATACCTATAATTGTAGTTGTTCTTGCAGTACATCCTGATTAGATCTGGTTGCAACACCTCCTCGTGTTACGACAGCAATGCTTAGCTCTCCCAGCTCAACAACAATCATTTGGAAATTCAAGTTAGGATTTGGATTTTGGTTCAGATTCTGGGCAAGGTTAGGACCTGTAATGGTCCTATCTTGCCACTTCACAATTAACTGCAGACATTGCTCCACATTATGGTCTTGTGCCTTACAATATGAACATGTCTTTGCAGGTTATTGACAATATTTTGCATAATGGCCCAACTATACACAATTATAGCAAGTAACTTGACCTCTTACTTTTCCAAATCCTCCTTCTCCTCTTCCCCTAAAGTTTCCACAACCTATTCCCTGAGGGTGTGGTTGTTGTGGGGGGTATTGATTCTGTTGGTATTGCAACTGATATTGATTATGTGGCGCATACTGATTCTGAGGCACGTATTGTAGATGATACTAGTTCTGATACTAATTGGGTGGGAATTACACAAGCTAATAGGATGCTTGTGTTGGTTTAGCCTGAGGCTGCCCATCATTCTTCATTAAGTAGGTGTCGACTATCTTTTCCTTCAATAGTTGGTATGCTATGCAATACTTCTCTTCATGACCTACCGACTTACAAAAGTTTTAGAAAATTATTCATGGGGTACTACAATATTTTGCAAGTATAGACACTCCCCGTCATGATGTTCTCTAGATTGGCATATGCGGCACCATGGTATTCCATGGGCACTCAATGGGTTTGGAACACCCGATGACATATAGTTCATGTAGGTCAGACAATTATCCTTGGTGTGTCCATATGTTCTGCATTTTGTATACCATAAATATTCTTGGGATTCCTTACCCTTCTTGATATCTTGAAGCTGAATCATCAGATCAGGCAGCTGTGACTAAATCTACACCATTCCTACAGCACCATCAAGGATTGGTGAGGCTTCCAGCTTCATTTCCAATTCTAGCACTTCTGTCTGATATTCAATATGTTTTTGCATTAATGGGCCTCAAATGTGTGGTAACAATGTAGCAATAAACCACTCGTTTTGTTGTACATTCGACATTTGGAAACATACTTTATCCATCAAAGTTTTAAACCACTGGTCAAAGTACTATACTGAATCTGCCAATGATTGTTTTATCTCCTTGACCTCAGTGACGCACTATGACTCAAATTTAGGTTTTTTGAACTCACAGATCATTGTGAGTCGTGCTTCTTCAAGGATATTCTACGACGCTCTTGGTCGTACTACGCATAACTTCATAAACTGATTCAGTGCATGGCCCCTCAGAGTCATGATCATCTACACTTTCTTTAGATATGTGTTATGAACTAGGTGAACCATCCAAACAACTTCACATATGAACCAGTGCTACTCTAGATCCTCTGATCCATTTTGATTGAATCTGGGTAGCCAAATATCATGCTCGGCCATTGAGTTGGCATCAGGATTATATGATGAATAATTTAGTGGAGGTGTACCCTCCTATGCGCTAGTCCCAATACTAGCACTATCAATATTGTTGGAGAAACCCACTAACAAAGCCTCATCGATAGGGGTTCCCACTCTGTTGATGCCCAACCAGTGTGATCTCCCCGAGCACCGGCCTAGATAGGTTTGACCTTTCTCAGCCACACCCATAGAGTGGATGAATTCTCACCCAAGATGTCAAGGGAGAGCTGTCGGAACCAATTTTTCGGTAGTAAGAAGGGAGGGTGGGGCATCGGCAACTAAACAACATCATCATCAGATATTTCAGAGACAATTAATAAGAATCACAACATTCATCATAGATCTATCAGCATAACTAGTAAATTGTTAACAAGTCACAACATTCACTTCTTCATCGCAACAGTAGCATTCATTCATATAACAGATCTAGTAAACATTCATCATTGACATCGCAGCACATAAAGACAGGAAAGAAATAAGAGACAAAACCAATTTAGGGAAACATCCATCATGTCATATTACTTATGCTCAATAGATCCACTTCAGACAGTACTTCTCCATATCAAGATATTGATCACAACCCAATATTTAAGAGTTGATCGACACAAAAAGAACAAAACTTGCTCAAGAATGAAATGAATTAACAAGATCGCAATCGGATCACAAAATTGAATTGATCGATCGATCTTTTTTCTTCTATGATACTACACAATGATTCCACATCTATATGATGTCTCACAATTGCAATTCTAATTCTATATATAGGTTTGTGCCTTTACATCAAAGGTCCACTTCTAGCTAACTTGTAACAAAATTATAACAAACTAGTGACCTATATCCACAAAATGTAATCGAATGGTACAAAATTGCATAAGAAATTCCAAAAATGGTTATTCTTCTGCCTATTACATTGATTTGGTCCTCAATGGTGTCACATGAGATTGCTTCACCTCCAAGGTGCTGCAAAACTCACTTACCCAATCCCCTACCAACAGGCCCCCAACACAGTCTTGTGGCTCATCCTCCAGCCATGTCAGCTAGTCATGGTGTCTTCCTTGATCCTGGAAAGCAGAAACTGTCATAGATGGATTTCCGAATCACAGTTCTAGTTTCAATTGCTTCTTGTACGTCTAAGATAGTGGATGTAATCAAACTTTGGGACTTATATCTAACCAAAAATGCCATCGTGCTCCAACTTTGATGAATACCACCTCATTCTCCATTTGTTGTCACCCTTCACAAAGTGGTTGTCGGCCTAGTATGGAGCCAAATTTTTGTCCACTTGGTCCTTCCATATAGGTTGGCTTAGGCCACTTATGGCTACTTGGTCCTTTCGTGTAGGCTGTATTAGGCCATATCTGGCCACTTGGTCCTTCCTTGCATTAATTCTCATCGCACATCTGGCTACTTGGTCCTTTTGGGCTCATCCAGTGCTTCCTGAAGGACCTGCTTCCCTATTCCTGCAGACTTTGTCAAGTGCAGCAGGAACTCTGGTCCCATCCTTATTCCTCATGGTTACCTGCATTGGTGCCTTAGACCAAGTGGGGGAAACACATCCAAGGATTACTTCGCTAGAGACCTCTATCTTGGCCAAACTAACTCTCTTACTCATAACTTATTCATCAACCTCTGTTGGGACAACATTCTCACTCACACGCTGCCAAATATCTAGGGATCTATGCATTGATATTTCAACCACCTTGACCTTACACAACGAATCTCCCTCTACCAACCCAACCCAACTCTCTTGCAACTTAACTTAGTGTCGTACTTTCTGAAATGAGTTGCAGACAACTACCAGTATGTTAACCCAAAAAATCCCCACTCAGCTCTACATGCTCTACACCACCCAAGGACACCCATGATCGACCCTCGTAACACACCATTAGACCCCCACACCTTCAAAAATGATTAAGAATGAAGAAAGGGGCTAAAAAACCCATAAAAGGAGCCTAAATAACTCTCCTAGGGGCTAAAACCTCCAAAAAGGGGATAAAACTCCTCAAAGGAGCCTAAAACCCTGAAAGGAGCTAAAGTTAGGGCAGAAGGGGTTAAAATCCCAAAAAAGGGGGCTAAAGACTGGACCAAGGGCTTAAAACCCTAAAAAAAACTATAAAAGAAGGGTGGGGGGTCACTCTCAAACAACACCTCTCTTGCATAGTGTTATGCTTCCCGTGGATGCCTTGAGACTCTTTTCTTCTCAAGCCACCCACATCCCCCTCTCTTCCACTCATCTTCCCTATTGCGGCATAGTTCCTCTATTGTTGAGTGAGATAGGGAGGTGCTTCTTCCAGCCAGGGCATGGTGGCCCATTTAACCAAAGGAGAGGTCTAACCTAGTTTTGCTTATGTATTTGCTTTAGTATTTTAGCTATTCCTAACCAATATTTGTTTGCATACTTGCTTCTTATCTTGTTTTGCAGGTTTATTTCTGTTTCATAGTCATTTGCAGGTTTTCAGAGCGAAGCCTTAACCTTATGTGCAGAGGGGCTCACGGCCATTTCTTATCCATTTTATTTCCTTTCTATTCTACTTTTCTTTTATGCATTTTCCACACACAGGAACCAACCCTCCCATCCTATAGATATAAGGGATCCATTCATGCCCATGTAGCAAGGAGAAATCCCTACTACAAAAGCAGCGACCATACCATGTCGATCCCACAGGATCCCTGGTTCAGTTTTTTGAAATTTCAAGTTTTTACAATTTATTCCCTAATTTTTAAAATTTCTTGTCAAATCTAGGTTAAATATTGTTTAAATTCAATTTTTGTTGTTGCCGAAGCCTCTGCAAGGCAAATCTGAGTCTGTTTGGCCACAATATAGGTTACTGTCGGCCGGATCTGACTCAAGATCAGAAAAAACCCAAATTCAGAGTAGGTCGCACTTATTGGGCTTGAACATAGGATGAGATCACTCTTTTAGGCCTCACAGGTGTGACCAGGTCACCCTTTTTCCCCCGAAAGGTGCAACTTCACTCAGAAAGGTAAACCGCTTCTGTCTGTGAATTCTGTGTGACCCCCTCGCCTATTTTTGATAATTTTTTGCGACCCCCTCACCAAATTTGACCCGAAACGTGCAGTTTGTCAATCAGAGGTTAATTTTCAGTTTAATAGGGAATGTTATTGTGGCTCAACCACCTCTATCCAGCACAGTAGTTCTATTTTTGTTTTTGTTTCAGTTTACTACAATTTCATGTACAAACAAACTGTAAATTCAAAAAAAATTAATTGCTTAATCAACATAGGCTAACTAAAACTAACATAAAATTAATAGTCTTGCTTACCCTTCCTCCTCTACTCAGTCATCACCCTTTGGGGTTTTCTGGGATACGACGAAGGGTACAACTCGTATAGTAATAGGCCCTTCACTGAATATTGTTCAAAACTGTTAAAACATATGACTTGGAAGGTAGAGGGGGTAGAGAAGGAGGGATTCTCACAGCACTAAGCATCCTCCCTGTTGACCAACCTTACATCCAGGAGTTGACCTATGGATCTACGGATGGGTTTAGTCCCATTGTGTTGAGAGCCTAGCACCTTCTCTCAGTTGAAGAAGAATATAGGTGTAAGTAGTCACCTAGTTAGGCCATCAACATTCAGGGTAAAAACAATGGTATCTATTTACATGATTTTTGTTTATTTACTACTTGTATTCAAAATGATATGAACTCTATGACATATTCATAAACCACCTACAACCACCTGATAACAGAAAAATAGCAACACATATACACCATACCACGTAACCAACCCCACTCAGTTTATGACGCTAAGAGAGCCACTAAAATTGATTAATTTACACTAAGTTCAAAAATCTGCAGTCTTTGAGGACATAAGTCCCTAACTACCTTAATCGTGGGAAGTACTTGGGCTCAAACCAGAAACTCATTGTGAGGAGTAGCACGGGAACCCCAAAGTAGCTGGCTGCTGAGAGGAATTGCCAAGCGAAACGGGAAACTACCCCCACCGATTGAGTAGAAATGCCCATGAGGAAAACGCCAAGCATTATCTTCTGGCAGTCTTGGTGGCCGAGTGACCACCTACAGCCAATAGGAAGCCATTGAAACCGGGGTCCAAAATATCATTCCCACCAGATTGATACATAAATCTAACACAATTGATCCCCCATACTCTTCCTCACGCCTAAGAGTCGAACAACCACAATTGGGGACATTGAACCAACACCATCGAGACCATTCTCGATAACCTATCATACCATTAGAAGGCCACATAGTCTCTGGTTCAAATTCAGACCCATATCAGTCTGAACCAGACCACCACATTGCACCATCAAGCCCCATGGCTGGTGCAAACCTGGATCCATTTTTTGGCATAGCCATAGCTAGTGGACCCATGTACACACCACAAGTTGTCACTAACAACCCTGTAGGTGGCCCTAGCATGGTCATGCAAACTGTCATCAGTCAACTGCAACCACCCATAGTAACCACTCAGGTTTTCCCACTTGCAACACTTGCAGAAAGTGGACCTTCCACATACACTGCCCCTCTTGTCAGACAGGGGGGCAGTGCCCTGTCCACAAACACTGTCCCTCTTGTCACACATGGGGGTAGTGTCCCTTCCACCCACACTGTCCCTCACACCACACTTGTGGGCATTGGCCCATCTACAATGGTGCCACCACAAGTGCCCCCAGCCATGTAGGTGCACTATTGTTGGGGTTCGGACCTTGAAGGTCCTTAATTTTGGCAACTCCATAGTTTTGGTGCGAAGCTTGTAAGCAGAGTTGCGGTCCAAAATAGTCTTAGGGGTTTTGGGGTTGGGTCAAATCCCCTCTTTTTGTAAATGTCCCATTGTTTAAACCCATAGTTTAGGCCCATGGTTTAATACCATGGTATTGTAATAGTGCATTTGTATAAATAGGCACTTATGTAAAGGAGAAAATGGATTTCCATAGGCTTTTGTGTATAATGATAATGTGATGTGAAGAAGCTAAGGCCTATTTTTGGGTTTAAGGTTAAGTCCCAGCTTCGTGCGTGGATGACCTCTGCAGTTGAGTGCGCAGAGGGTTTTGGAAGAAAGGATCTCCAGCTAAGTGCACAGCTTTGGGTTGTTGAGAAGATGTACACCTAAGTGCGTAGATCAGAACTGTGTGGTTGTAAAGTGTTGAATATAAACGCAGTTCTGTGGACGTAGCCCCTACACTGGGGGTGAACCACATATATCTTGTGTTGTGGTGGTTCTTGTTATTTTGTTCCTATTATGTTTTATGCATTTGATAAGTAGATGAATGATAAAGTAAGATAAACTATTAAGTATTAACTTCACTGTGAATTGCCAGTTAAGGGTTAAGCAAGAAACTGTCTTTTTATCTAACTGCGAAGCTATTTAAGTGAATTTCGAAGCTCTGTATTGCATAATTATTCTTTATTAAGGCTAAAGGTACAGTAATATCCCTCTTTTTCCTGCAGAAACCTGATTCTGCAGCACCCCATAGCTGTTTCGGGTGAGACTACAACCTGTTCGCAGGTTGTTTCCGAAAGGGCCAACACTGTGGGTCTCTTTGTTGATGCGAAGATAAAAGTATAAGAACCCGGGTCTACCCTAGCGCCAACAAATTGGTTCTATTTTTGGTTGAACCAATATCTGCTTCAAGAGGGATCTACGTCATACCTAGAGGGATATGATTTGGAGGCCCTCAGTAAAAGAAATCAGTGACTGGGTTGGAGATACTTATCTGAGATTTGTTGAACAAGAAAATAAATATCCTCGTTGTAGCTCAGACAACTTCTTGCAAATGTACGTTTTTTTTTATATTTATGAAATTTTCTTTGCTAGTATCCACATAGAATTGCACTAGTGTTTATCCAAGTAGACATAAAGAAAGACAAACTTCAAAGAAGATCAGTCTCCTTCCTGGACCCCAAAAAGAATTAAGCTGTTGAAAAGTGTGAACAATGTGGTATCAAGAATTGTTGACTTATGGAAAACGCGAACCCTTGAAGCATTTGTGATGGAGTTCACCATCGACACACATACTTCTTTCAGTGAAGTAGAAAAACAGTTTTTCAAAGGACCAAGGGGTAAGTACCTGAATTCATTAAGTCTGAAAATTAAAATGCTCTTGGCTCAAAAAGGCATATTACTTCTCCAATCAGATTGCTAGATTTATTACTACTAACCTATGTTTGAAAGCGAAAGTGACTTCGATGAGAAAAGTGGTTTTCTTCGCAATGGTAAAGGATATAAGATAACTTTTGGATCCTATACCCTAGGCCAGAATACTAATTATACCTCACTAAGCCCTGAAGAATATGAATCTGAAGAAACCCCTTTTGTTAGAAACCCTCCTATAACTCCACAGTGCAGATCTATTATCTCTGAGAACCCTTCACAGTCCGAAAGTAACCCTAGCCCAAGTAGTCCTGTCGTAGGTCAGTCTACCTCAGAAAGTTCCCTCCCTCCTGTTACCAGTCGTCCTCCTCCTCCCCCTCCTCCCCCCGCTCGATCCACTATGGCCCATGTAAATGATGATATCAAGCTCCCAGTCTTTAGAGGAACTGTATCAGAGGATCCAGAGTAGTTTTGGTTCTTATGCGAAGCTGTTTGGACTACTAAGAATATTATGGATCAAAATACAAGAAGAGAGTAGCTGGTCACCTCTTTCAGAGACTGATCTTTGACCTGGTTTATGAATTTTTCCAGTACTCAGAACTATGCCTTGGCTGATATTAAAAAAGCAATGATCAAAGAATTCAAGAAGCCTAAATCAGAGTCACAGTGTATAACTGAACTAAAAGAAATTCAGCAGAAGCGAGGTGAATCAGTTTGGGACTTTGATCAGAGGTTCAAGGTTCTGTTGGATCAAGTTAGTTTCACTATTGGACTAGAACAAGATAAATAATGGTTCATCACAGCACTATTGCCTCATATTAGGACTCCACTTATGCAACAGAAGGTTGTTGATCAGCAAGAGCCGTTGGAAATTGCTATGAAACTTGAAACAACTCTTGTTGGAGATAATTCTGGAATAGCCCAAATACAAGCACAGTTAGCAGAAATGGCTTTGGAGCTTCACGACATGAGAAAAGTGAAATCTATTTGAGAAGAGGTTTGGTGTACACGATGCAAGATAGAAGGTCATGACAAAGAACAGTGTCCTGCACTAAGGAATTATTTGAATACTAGTGCACCGAACCCATTTAACCCTAATCTCCTATATTGTGAGATCTGTAGAACAACTGGCCAGCATCAACCTGAAGATTGCTATCTACTACAGAGATATGTTCAAGTACCGAAGAATCCCTAATGCAAGTTCTGTAAGTCAGTTGGACACAACGAAGATGAATGTCGCAGCTTTGACCTCATGAGAGAGAAAACCTATGATTCTTATAGGGTATAACCCGATGCACAAGGAAATGATGGATATGGTTACCATGGTGGTACATCAAGTTGAGGTAATTTCATAGGTCGTGGTCGTGGTGGTATGCCTGGAAGAGGACGAGGCCAGGTTATTTTCTATAACTATAATTAGGTAGGACATGTAGCTAGAGACTGTCAGAACCCAACTATGACATGTCGATATTACAGAGTAGTTGATCATGTGATTGAGCAATGCCCACCGTTGATAGCCAAGATACAAGAAAGAAATGGTGCTCCTACTCGGAATGTTCAAATGATTGCTGTAGAAAAAAGACCTGTCCCAGCCATTAACGTTGTTACGAGGAGTGGAACTACGACGCAAGTGCAGAATAAGGGGAAACAACCTGACGAGGCTTGGGTCCGCAAGACCCCAGAGAAAATCCCAGCCTTTGATGTTGGAAGAGAAAAAGGAACATTTATGGAAGCTAAAAAATTATTTGCAGATCTGAGAACATCAGTAGCAACTACGCAACAACATCAACAGGAGTTACAGGTTCAAGAAGCTTTGCCGGATCAAGTAAGTACACTAACATCATTTTTACAAAGTTGTATGAAGATATTAAGAAATCAGAATGCTTTGAATGAGTTACAGAAAGTTATTCCGTCTTGCGAACCTCAGCGAAGCTCTGATAAAGGAAAAATTGTTAATAGAGTTAGAAGGACTGGAAGAGAAATGAGATTGCATGCTCAGATAGGATATTATGACATGACTGATATCATTTTAGACCTGGGTTCAGAAGTGAATGTCCTAACTAAGCAGACATGGGAACAAATGGGAAGACCTACGCTTGAATGGTCCCTTATACAACTGAGATTATTCAATCAGCAGAAGATTGTGCCCTTGGGAAGATTCCGTAGTGTACCAGTGGACATTGATGGAGTCAGTACCTTAGCATATTTTTAATTCATTGAAATAATTGATGATAGCAACCCCTATCCAGCATTGCTAGGAATTGAATGGGAAATAGACAATTATGTAGTAATCAACCTTAAGAACAGACATATGACTTTTGAAGGAAAAGGCTTGAGATTCATAGTACCGTTGGACCCTTCTCAAGGAGAAAGGTATAAAGAGCCAGTCAGAGATGAAGATCAGGATGTTTTGGATCATATTTACAACATCACATCTAAAGAACAGGACTATGTTAACCCTACTACTGAAGGTATAATGGATTGGCAGTGTGATAGTTCTTGCATGATTGATTCAGACAAAGGCCTAGAGAATTGGCAGAATCGACTTTATGAGCTACATGGACATCAATGTGCAAGAATTACCAAGTCTCTCACATGGGTTGTCTCATAGACAAAGATCTTACCTACTTTTGATGGCTTGATAGACCCAAAAAATTTTATTGTACAATTCTCAGAGCAAGTACCAGATTCACAAAAAATGGAGACTCTAGATTCAGTATTCAGATCCATAGCTGCCAGATGGTGGAATGGTCATAAAAAGTATATTCATATTTGGAGAGCTTGTCAAAAGTTTCTTCACCTAATATTCATGGATCAACCTCAGGAGGTACGAAACAGATTTAACGGTAATACTAGCCCTCAGGAACATTTGGAGCAGTGTTATGAAGCATGGAAGCATGTACCTTGTGAAGAATGGGTACATAGGTTTGTACACACTCTGGAACCTGTAGAAAAGAACTGGTATGCGGAGGTAGAGCTTTTCCATGGTACTATAAGTTGGGTTAGCCTTGTTGATAGTTTTGTGCTCACATTTTCTATTAATGAGGATTGCCCTGCTTTGGATGCAGCTATTAGGGTGATCCATACTAATGCGTTTGATGATAAAGAAATAGCCAAGCACCAACTTGATTGGAAGGAACAAGAAGCTAATGCAGTAGAATATTATAACCTCACCATTGATGAAGATGATGACCTTCGCAACATTAATATTCCCGAGTCAGAAGGACATTGTGAAGTACATGGACCAGTAGTCGAATCACCTAAAGTAACTCAACCCTTGAAAATAAGGAAAGTAAACATTGGATCAGAAGAAATGCCTAAGTACGCTACCATTGGAGACTATTGAGACGAAGAAACGGTGAGCAAAGTGACTGAGCTTCTCCATGAGTATTAGGACTTATTTTCGACGAATTTCTCATAAATGAAAGGTATCCTTGGTGATATAGGAGTGATAAAAATCCCTTTGAAAGCTGATGTGATGCCTGTGAAGCAGCGCCCTTATAGGCTGAATCCTAAGTATAAAGAAAAAGTCAGGATGGAGCTAGATAAGATGCTCGCTGCAGGAATCATTGAGCCTGTCGAAGAGTCCGAATGGGTCAGCCCTATGGTGGTACAAGAAAAGAAGACTAAGGGAGAAATCATAATCCGTGTTGATCTGAGGAAGCTGAATGATGCATGTTTACATGATCCTTTTCCTACTCCCTTTACATATGAAGTTTTAGACAATGTCGGAGGTCAAGAAGTGTATTCTTTCACTAATGGATTTTCAGGTTACCATCAGATCAGAATTGCTCCAGAGGATTGACATAAAACAACCTTCGCTACAGAAATGAGATCTTTTCAGTATACTATTATGCCCTTTGGATTGAAGAATGCACCTGCTATGTTTTCCAGAGTAGTCATATCTGCATTTAAGGAATTTATTCATAAGTTCTTGGAAGTTTACTTTGATGATTGGACTATCTTTGGTTTATTGAAAGATCATATAGCCAGTTTAAGAATTATGCTGGACAAGTGTAGACAGCATCAGATTTCATTGAACTTGAAGAAGTGTATCTTTTGTGCACCTTTTGGAATTCTTCTAGGTCACATTGTATGCAAGCAAGGATTTATGGTGGATCCTACGAAGATAGCCATTATTGTGAACTTGCCACCTCTAAAATCTGTTAAGCAACTTTGCACTACGCTTGGTCATACATGATATTACAGGAAATTCATTAAAGGATATGCTCAGATTACAGCCCCTATGGAAAAGAAACTGAAGAAATATATTAAGTTTGAATGGACATCTGAATGTCAGGAAATCTTGGATATATTGAAAGAAAATATGGTAACTGGCCCTATCTTAGTATTCCCTGACTGGAATAAGGAGTTTCATGTTCATGTCGATGCATCTTCCATTGCTTTAGGTGTAGTATTGGCTCAGTTAGGTGAAGGTAATATTGATCACCCTATTGCTTTTGCAAGTAGAAAATTGTCCACAACAGAAAAGAATTATACTACGACAGAACGAGAAGGTATAGCTATGGTTTATGCTTTGCAGAAATTTCGACATTATTTGTTAGGATCTCATTTCAAGATGTTCACTGACCATTTTTCTTTGAAGTATTTGGTTAACAAGCCTATGTTAGGTGGAAGGATATGTAGTGGCTGATTTTGTTTCAGGAGTATCACTTTGAGATCATAGTTATTCCAGGAAGACTCAACCTGGGGCCTGACCACTTGTCGAGGTTTGGATGTCCTATAATTCTTATGAGTGATCAAGGATCACATTTTCTGAATAAGACTATTGAAGCATTGACTGAATAATTTCAAGTATATCATCGGAAGAGTACTACCTACCATCCTCAAGCAAATGGAACTATCAAATCCTTTAATAAGATTCTTGAGCACGCTCTAACGAAGGTTTGCAATGTTAACATAAATGATTGGGATCTTAGAATTCCAGTAGTATTATGGGATTATAGAACCACTTGCAAGAAGTTGACAGGCCACACACCTTTTAGGTTGGTATATGGACAAGAAGCAGTTATTCCCATGGAGTACATTGTTCCTAGCCTCAAAATATCTTCCTTCACAGAGATGGATAATCTAGCCGTGTTAAATGAAAGATTGGTGAAGATATTAGAACTAGAAGAAGACAGATTCATTGCAAGGTTCCAGCAGTAAGTACAGAAATCTAGAGAAAAAGCATGGCATGATAGACACATTAAGAAGAAGAATTTTTAGAATGGTGATCTTGTGCTCTTGTACGACAACAAATTCATGAAGTTCCCAGGTAAGTTCAAGACACATTGGAAAGGACCATACATAGTTCAGAAAGTTACCGATGGTGGCGCAGTTTAGTTAGCTAAATTAAATGGAGAAATTTTTCCCTCCATGGTGAATGGAAGTAGATTAAAGAAGTACAGGGACAAGCCTGTACCCCCCTGATCAGAAGTAATAGCAAGAAGAAGAGTCTAAGTACCAAGAATAGTTGAAATTGGGTACTAGATTATAATGAAGCTGTTCTCAGAGAAGATTTGGCAGATTGTTGGAAGTGTCGAAGGTTGTGGAAGAAATTCTGTCGTGGGTCGAAGCTCAAAGCTCTGGCAGAGCTGGTGTCAGGATGTGTTGAAGGTATGTACTGTGTCAAAGGTCCTTATTGTGGTGAAGCTGAAGTTAGTGGTCGTGCCGAAGAAGAAAGGTGTGTCAAATCTTAAAATGCGACCATTGGAAAAAATCAGATTTGGCGGTGCCAGTACGTTAACTGCATTAACTTCCTGTAATCATGCGCAGCCTCAAAAAACAATTTACTATCCTCACCAACAAGATTCTTCCACCAGAAAAGCAGCAGAGTGTCCCGGGACGGGACAATGGTGAGTCTTAGGGGCCTGTTGGGGTTCGTACCTTGAAGGTCCTTAATTTTGGAAACTCCGTGGTTTTGGTGCGAATCTTGTAAGCGGAGTTGTGGTCCAAAATAGTCTTAGGGGTTTCAGGGTTGGTTCGAAGCCCCTCTTTTTGTAAATGTCCCATGGTTTAAACCCATAGTTTAGTCCCATGGTATTGTAATAGTGCACTTGTATAAATAGGCACTTATGTAAAGGAGAAAAGGGCTTTTCATAGGGTTTTGTGTATAATGATAATGTGATGCGAAGAAGCTAAGGCCTATTTTTGGGTTTAAGGTTAAGTCCCAGCTAAGTGAGTGGACGACCTCTGCAGCTAAGTGCACAGAGGGTTTTGGAAGAAAGGATCTGCAGCTAAGTGCGCAGCTTTGGGTTGTTGAGAAGATCTGCAGCTGAGTGCACAGATCAAAACTGTGTGGTTGTAAAGTGTTGAATATAAATGCAGTTCTGTGGATGTAGCCCTTACAGTGTAGGTGAACCACGTATATCTTGTGTTGTGGTGGTTCTTGTTATTTTGTTCCCATTATGTTTTATTCATTTGATAAGTAGATGAATGATAAATTAAGATAAACTGTTAAGTATTAAATTCACTATGAATTCCCAGTTAAGGGTTAAGCAAGAAACTATCTTTTTATCTAACTGCGAAGCTATTTAAGTGAATGTCGAAGCTCTGTATTGCATAATTATTCTTTGTTAAGGCTAAAGGTACAGTAATATCCCTCTTTTGCCTATAGAAACCTAATTCTGTGACACCCCATAGCTATTTTGGGTGAGACTGCAACCTATTCGTAGGTTGTTTCCAAAAGGGCCAACACTGTGGGTCTCTTTGTTGGTGCGAAGATAAAAGTATAATAACTTAGGTTTACCCTAGTGCCAACAACTATGCACTTGCAAACCCCGCCACCATCACCCCATATCACATTAAACTGGTGTCAAATCTACCTTTCATGGCTCATCTTAACTTGCCTAATTTGGCTCGATTGACAAACGACCCCATCCGCCATCAAACCTTTTGGCCTCCCATGCCAACCAAGCTGCCATCATACATTCCCAAGTTTGAAGGAAAGGTAGGGGATTGTCCCCAAAATCACATTATGATATTTCATCTATGGTGCTCCTCAAATAGCATCATAGATGACTCAATCAAGCTAAGACTATTCCAACGCACCCTCACAGGTGTGGCAGCCAAATGGTACATTGAGCTACCACAAGCCAAGTACCTAGATTTCAACTCCGTAGCTTTCATGTTCCTACAATATTTCCAAATCCCTGTTAGATATGAGGAAGGGATGGAGATCCTGTTATCTTTCCGCTAGAGCACTGTGACACATATAACCAACCACATCCATGAGTGGCAGCGATGTCGTAGTTTGTCCAAAATCCAACTTGACGATAGGATCTTCTTAGATTGGTTTCTCAAAACCTTTCTCCCACCCATAGAAAACGATGTCACATCTGAACACCCTGTTACAGAGAGAAATTCCTATGGCTTGGGGTACCACAACAGACAGCTTGACTCTAGAAATCAATCCTTTCCAATATGCAATAGAAATTAAAGATCTAATACTAAAGGATCGGACCTCATACCTTATTCTGGACGGTTGAAGTAGATCCCCATTGAGCTTTCCAACCTTAGCTTGAATTGATTAATCACATCCTCAACAACAAGTAAACAATACAAGCATACTATAGAGATTGGTTTTAGATCTATTCTAGCATATATAATCAACAATGTATAAGCATTTGAAATCATCCCATTGATAAAATATTCATTCAAACATACATTATTGGATAGGAAAACATATTTCTATTAATATAAAATTAGAGATTACAATGGATACAACCTCTGTCGGCACGTCTGTGAATCGGAGAAACTGAATCCCCCACTTGGGCCTCCACCACCTCAATCCTCCATCTCTCGATAGCAAGCTCACAAGCAAAAGGCAAGCTTGGGAAGAACACAAAAGTGCTCCAAGGGACAAAGGGATGCAAACTCAAGCATAAGTTACGGCAACAATGGACTATAGTTTCTTTGCTCTCAATTCTCTCTTATGCCTTCAATGTACCAAAGAGTTCCTTATATAGATTTTCAAAGGGGTAATGAAAGGTCAAATTCGAGCGATCTCAAGGCATATGGAAGGCCAAGAGTCAAGTGAGTCGGATCCATGTCAAGGAAAAATCCAAAAGGATTTGGATTTTGTACACATCCCGATGTACATGGTTTTAGTGGTCAAACCTGCGTATATACGTGATTAGGGGTTTAAAATTCGCGTATATGGATTTTCACATGTTTTTAGGGATGGTCAAGGAAACATCAAAGGACAAAAAATGGTCCAAGGGGTCTTCTACACAAACCACTATGAGTACATGTCCTACTATGTGAATAGAGGTGTTGAGGTCGAACATAGTAGTCCATCGTTTGATTACCAATCATTGATGTATACCGTTAACAGACGTGAGATCACCCACCGATAATGAAAATGGGAATCAAGGTACTAGAGTGCAAAATAACAAGTGTGAATACATGTGTTAAGGTCGAACACTTGAGAGAATCCATCGATCAAGCGACATTGATGTATTCCCAAAGATTATCAATGGCGAGAGAACCTACCACTGATGACTGCAAGTCTCAAGGCACTCAAAAATGACTCTAGATTCCAATCCCAAAATAAATTATCTGAAGTCAATAGGATGAAATCGGATAGAAGGAGGGCATTAATGCATCCCCCATCATCCAAAACGAGGTACTCAGCAAAGTTGTATAATGTGGAAGGACTCGATCATAAGGTGCACGAACCAGTAACTGTACCGAGAATGGCCAACATGCAAAGTCAAGATAACTGAGGAATGGTTGAATCAAGTTTCAACTTCCTTTGAACAAGAGCATAAAGGCGTAAGGTGACTAAATAAAGGTAGCATAGACTCAATATACAAACTGGGACATCTCTACGACATAGGAGGCATCGAAAGAGGCTCCATGGGGACTGGAAGCTTAACCTGTCGGTGGAGATAAAATCAGATAAATGAGTACAGCTCCTAAAGTCAAACTATAAAACCAAGCAATGGATGTAATATACAGTGCTCTGTACGAATGAGACACGACTTGACAGCTGCCAAAGATAACATCTTTCCTTGTCCGACTTTTTGGTTTTTTGATTTTTTTTTGAACTTTTTCAAATATTTAAAAATATTGAAAAAGAATAAAATAGATTTATAGTTATAGACTAGGAGGAGACGAGTGTCATAGGGGCAAACAAAATAGTTCCAAGGAGTGGAACATACCTATTCTCAATGCAAATGTTGGTGCTTAGGGAAGACCTAGGTTCTTATACTTTTATCTTTACCAACAAAAAGACTCATAGTGTTGGCCCTTTCGACAACAACCTGTGAATAGGTTGCAGTCTCAACCGAAATAGCTATGGGGTGCCATAGAATCAGGTTTCTACAGGAAAAGAGGGATATTACTGTACCTTTAGCCTTAACAAAGGATAACAAAGCTAATATATTCACTTAAATAGCTTCGAAGTTTTAGATAAACAGACAGTTACTTGCTTCACCCTTAACTGGGAATTCACAGCGAAGTTAATACTTAAAAAGATATATTACTTAACATTCACCTACTTATCAAATGCATAAAAACATAATAGGAACAAAACAAATAAGAACCACCACAACACAATATATACGTGGTTCACCACCAGTGTAGGGGCTACGTCCATAGAACTGCATTTATTCAACTCTTTACAAACAACATAGTTCTGATTTGCGCACTCAGTTATAGATCTCTACACACCTAGCTGCAGATCTTCTCAACAACCCAAAGATGCGCACTTAGCTACAGAACCTTTCTCTCATCTGTGCACTCAGCTGCAGATCCTTTCTTCCAAAACCCTCTACACACTCAGCTATAGAGGTCGTCCACGTACACAGCTGGGACTTAACCTTAACAAAACCCTCTGTGCACTCAGCTACAAAGGTCGTCCATGCACACAGCTGGGACTTAACCTTAACAAAACCCTCTACGCACTCAGCTGCAGAGGTCATTGACGCACACAACTGGGGCTTAACTTTAACAAAACCCTCTGTGCACTCAGCTGTAGAGGTCATCCACGCACACAGCTGGGACTTAACCTTAAACCCAAAAATAGGCCTTAGCTTCTTCGCATCAAATTATCATCATACCAAAAACCCTCGAAAAATCTCTTTTCTCCTTTACATAAGTGCCTATTTATACAAGTGCACTATTACAATACCATGTGTTTAAACCATGGGCTTAAAAACCATGAGTTCAAACCACAGGTTAATTACAAAAGGAGGGGCTTTGACCCAACCCCGAAACCCCTAAGACTATTTTGGGTTTCAACTCCGCTTACAAGCTTCGCACCAAAACCACGGAGTTGCCAAAATTAAGGAACTTTGAGGTCCATGCCCCAACAGGCCCCTAAGACTCACCAGTGTCCTGTCCCAAGGGCACTCTACTGCTTTTCTGGTGGGAGAATATTGTTGGTGAATATAGCAAACTGCTTGTTGAGGCTGTGCATGATATCTTCGGCTGCTTGCTCCTTCTCCACTATCTCCTATAATGTTGATGAAGATGCTTCGCTGGCCTTTTCCTGTGCAAACGCATCATACTCCTTTAAGAATTTGAGCTGGTTGTCCGCAGCAGTGCCCAACTCCAAGGCCTCGTTAATGAGAGGCTGCACAGAGCTCACTAACAATGTCTCTTTTCTTCTATATGACTCAATTTCTTGCTGGAGATCATTGCTATGCTTCACCTTAAGCATCTTCTGCATAGGAGGCAATGTCTTGATTTCTGCCTTGACTGCATCCAGCTTTGTCTATCGCTGCTTGATGGTTTCTTGCAGCTTTTCCACTTCTGGGTTGTCTTTTAAGTTTTTCTAGGCCTCGATGCTTTCATATAGGAGCTTTGAGGCACTACTTACAAGATCTAAGATCTTCATCGTTGAGGCTTGAATATCTCTGCGGCGCTGTTCCCTGACCTCTGGAGCACTCTTAGGGATGATGCGAAGTTGAAGCTCTGCAATCTGAGCCTCATGCTCTGCTTTCATCTTCTCTATCAAGCTTCGAGATTGTTGTGCATAGTCTTTTAGCTTAGCGAGCCTCTGCTCTGGTTCTTCTTCAGCCTGCATGTCGAAGTCAGGGAGAGTTCGACACGTCTCATCCAATACTCGCGTTAGTGTAGCCCGCTTGCTTTCGGCTTCCCTCTTCTTCTGCTCAGCTTCTTCCAACTGCGCTGCAAGGCTCTCACTTTGCTTCATGGCATTTTCTAGCTGTGTGTGTGAGTAGCTGTCTCATTCTCGGATCTCCTTCATGAGTGCCAATTGACACAGATGCAGCTCTGGCATAGACAACTTAGCATAGTCTATCTCAACTGTCATGCTCATCTGCAATCGAGATGCTGCGTTAGTTATGATGAGGGCCGCACTTGGGACCTATCCTCTATTGCTTCTGGCTAGATATTGTTGAGTATCTGGCTATGCGCTTGCTAGGGCACTACTTGTTGCAGCGCCAGTTGCTGTTCTTTCTACTAACACCTTCAGTTCTTCAATTGGCTATGCTACGCCGGTGAGCGCATCAAGGTGCATAACTACAAACTCTGACCACTTGCTGGTTAATAATTCTATATACTTTGTCAAAGCCTGATCAAGCTCTTCAATCATCGCAGTGGGCTCTTCAACAATACTCTTTCCCTTTGATGCCTTAGCTTTCTTTCTCGGTGAAGGCTTCGTTACTTCCTCTGCCTCAGGAGACTTGCGCTTATCGGGGCGATTGGGGTCTGAAATGGTTTTGGCCAATTATTCTTCTTCTTCATTAGCTCTATCATCTCCACCCTGGTCACTTCCGCTCTACTGTGACTCATCTTGTTCATCACTTTCTTCGAGTGGGTCATTCTGCTGTGTCTGGCTAGGACCTGTGCCCACATCTATCACTGGGGGGACTGGTATGCTTGGCCTTGTCCCTACGTCCTTCATCCATTCAGCCAACCACTGCTGAACTACTGCGAGGATGTCTTCCTCGTTCACCATGTATGGAAAATTCGACCATTTATGCTTATTATTTGCATGGGCCGGGATGAAGAAATGATGCATGTCAGCCCTGAAATTGGCCACTCCCACATACTGAGAAAACAACTCATTACTGAGTCGCGGTGTCTTTAGGATCTCATATGAAATACTCAGGGAATAGAAGGCAAACACATAGTTCATCATCTACTATAAGGATTTATCCTGCGACACCCATAGAGATGCATATCTTGCTGTACCAGGCATGTGTGGAGGCACATCAACAAACTGTGCCTCGGTAGGTTCTCTCCATCCTACCAGTGCAATAAGAACTAACAACCATGAGTAATGAAAGGGTCTACCTTTCTCCTATGCATCACGAACATCTTCTAGGAATTCTCTAGTAATGTACTCTGCCCATTTGTAACTGTAGCCTTCGGCACAGTTCGTAGCAATACTGATAATTGGGGGAGGTACTTCATTTGGTCTACACTTCTGCATTAACTTGCATGCTAGTATCTTTGCGGTGAAGTGGATGTTTTGATGTCGAATTGTCGAGGTTTGATATCCTTGCTTTCCTTTCGTCAGGCCGAAGTGGTCCTTCATGTGCTGTTCCAAATTTGTGTCTTCGTTGTTTTCGACGAACTCAATGCTAGGATCAATCCCTTCCTTTGGCAAGCCTGTAATCCTGTGAATGAGCTCTCCATTAATGGAAATTCGCTAGCTTCCTATCCATAGGTGTCCATCATGCACCAACGCCAATAGCTGCTTGACCACTATGGTAACCTACGTGCTAGGGACCAAAGTGGGGGACATTCAGCATCTTCAACAAGCCAGCAGCCCACTGTTTCACTTCCAGTAGCGTCGTACTGGTATCCGGATAATGGACAGAGTGCAAGTATTTCCTAGGTGTGAACTGCGGAAATTTCCCATGATCATTCATATCGTGGTCTGCGTACTTGAGCCGGTCTATTTTCCCTATCATCATTTCGACCAAGTGCACACCCTGTGGCAGCGAAGGGGTGCATAACATAAACTTGGCTATCCGTCGAGGTGGCTGAACTCCTAGTCAAATAGGCAAAAGATATGGTGGACGCTACGATGCAACGTTCTCATCCTCACCAAAGTCTTCGAATTCTCTTAGAGGATTCATCATGGGATCCTCTGGTGTCTTTCCTGATGGCTTGTTCCTTTCTTCATTCCACTTAGAATGAAATTCTACCCTAAATTTCTTTCTGGTTGCTCATGTCTGCATTGGTTGATTCGATGTTGGGGGAGTCTCTTCGCAAGGTGTAGATGCAGGTGGATTGCTCATAAGTTTCTACAGACCCCTCTGTCTGAATTCACTGAACAATTCCTGGACTTCACGATCAGCTGACATGGACTGAACTGTAAAACTCAAGAAAATGCGTAATGCGAACTTCGCAGGTCCGAGTGTCTTCTTATAGAATCCAACGACCAAATCTACCATAACTGTGCATTGAAGGTACAATATCTGACCGAACGACGGTATATCTTGTCCAAACGATGCTAGATTCCTTAAAATATCATCATTACGGGCAGTTAATGTAGTTAACGTACTGGCACCACCAAATATGATTTTTTCCAATGGTCGCATTTTGAGCTTCGACACACCTTTCATCTTCGGCACAACCACTAACTTTGGCTGCACCACAATAAGGGTCTTCGATAGAATATAGACCTTCGACACATCCTGACACCACAACAGAATTTTTTTGACAGCCTCAGTGATTCCTGCAGCGAGCATCTTAGCTAGCTCCATCCTGACTTTTTCTTTATACTTACGATTCAACCTATAAGGGCACTGCTTCATAGGCTTCACATCAACTTTCAAAGGGATTTCTATCACTTCGATACCTTTCATTTCTGAGAACTTTGTCAGAAATAAGTCCTGATACTCATGGAGGAGTTCAGTCACTTTGCTTACCATTTCTTCGTCCCAATAATCTCCAATGGTAGCATACTTAGGCATTTATTCTGATCCAATGTTTACTTTCCTTGTCTTCAAGGGTTGTGTTACTTCAGGTGCTTCGACTGTTGGTCCATGTACTTCGCAATATCCTTGTGACTCAAAAATATTAATGTTGCGAGGGTCATCATCTTCATTAATGGTGAGGTTATAATATTCTACTTCATTAGCTTCTTGTTCCTTCCAATCAGGTTGGTTCTTGGCTATTTCTTTATCATCAAACACCTTAGTATGGATCACCCTAATAGCTGTGTCCAAAGCAGGGCAATCCTCATTAATAGAAAATGTGAGCACAAGACTATCAACAAGGTTATCCCAACTTACAGTACCACGGCGAAGCTCGACCTCTGCATACCAGTTCTTTGCTACAGGTTCCAGAGTGTGTACAAACCTTTGTACCCATTCTTCACAAGGTACATGCTTCCATGCTTCATAACACTGCTCCAAATGTTCCTGAGGGCTAGTCTTACCATTAAATCTGCTTCGCACCTCCTGAGGTTGATCCATGAATCTTAAGCAAATAAACTTTTGACAAAATTTACAGCTATGAATATACTTTTTATGACCATTCCACCATGTGGAAGCTATGGCTCTGAATGCTGAATCTAGAGTCTCCATTTTCTGTGAATCTGGTACTTGCTCTGAGAATTGTACAATAAAATCTTCTGGGTCTGTCAAGCCATCAAAAGTAGGTAAGATCTTTGTCTGTGAGCCAACCTATCTGATAGACTTGGTAATTATTGACAATCGATGTCCATGTAGCTCATAAAGTCTATTCTGCCAATTCTCTAGGCCTTTGTCTAAATCAGTCATGCAAGAACTGCCACACTGCCAATCCATTATACCTTCAGTAGTAGGGTTAACATAGTCTTCTTCTTTAGCTGTGATGTTGTAAATATGATCTAAAACATCATGATCTTCATCTCTAACTGGCTCTATATACCTTTCTCCTAGAGAAGGGTCCAATGGTACTATGAATTTCAAGCCTTTTCCTTCAAAAGTCATCTGTCTGTTCTTAAGGTTGATTACTGCATCATTTTCTATTTCCCATTAAATTCCTAGCAATGCTGGATAGGGGTTGCTATCATCGATTATTTCAATGACTTCAAAATCTGCTAAGGTATTGACTCCATCAATGTCCACTGGTACACTAGGGAATCTTCCCAAGGGAACAATCTTTTGTTGATTGGATAATCTTAGCTGTATAGGGGACCATTCAACCGTAGGTCTTCCCATTTGTTCCCATGTCTTCCTAGTTAGGACATTCACTTTTGATCCTAGGTCTAAAATAATATCAGTCATGTCATAATCTCCTATCTGAGCATGCAATCTCATTTCTCTTCCAGTCCTTCTAACTCTATTAACAGTTTTTCCTCTATCAGAGCTTCGCTGAGGTTCGCAAGACTGAATAACTTTCTGTAACTCATTCAAAGCATTCTGATTTCTTAATAGCTTCATACAACTCTGTAAAAATGATGTTAGTGTACTTAGTTGATCCGACGAAGCTTCTTGAAACTGTAACTGTTGTTGATGTGGTTGCGTAGTTTCTACTGATGTTCTGGGATCAACAAAGTCTTTTTTGGCTTCCATAAATGTTCCTTTTTCTCTTCCAACATCGAAGACAGGAATGTTTTCTGGGGTCTTGCAGACCCAAGCCTCGTCAAGCTGTTTCTCCTTATTCTGCACTTGTGTCGTAGCTCCACTCCTTGTAACAACATTAACGGCTAGGATAGGTCTTTTCTCGACAACAATCATCTAAACAATCTGAGTAGGAGCACCATTTCTTTCTTGTATATTGGCTATCAACTGCGAACATTTCTCAATCACATGATCGACTCCTCTGCAATATCGACATGTCGTAGTTGGGTTCTAACAGTCTCTAGATACATGTCCTGCCTGATTACAGTTATAGCAAATAACCTGGCCTCGACCTCTTCCAGGCATACCACCACAACCGCGACCTCTGAAATTACCTTGACCTGATATACTACCACGGTAACCATATCCATCATTGCCTTCTGCATCGGGTTGTACCCTATAAGCATCATAGGTTCGCTCTCTCATGAGGTCAAAGCTGCGACATTAATCTCCGTTGTGTCCAATTGACTTACAAAACTTGCAGTAGGGATTCTTAGGTACTTAAACATATCTCTCTAGCAGATAGCAATCTTCAGGTCGATGTTGGCCAGTTGTTCTACAGATCTCACAATATAGGACATTAGGATTAAACGGGTTTGGTGCATCAGTATTAAGATAATTTCTTACTGCAAGGCATTGTTCTTTGTCATGACCTTCTGTCTTACATCGTGTACACCAAACCTCTTCGCGAGTAGCTTTCCCTTTTTTCATGTCGCGAAGCTCCAAAGCCATTTCTGCTAGCTATGCTTGTATTTGGGCTATTCCAAAATTTTCTCCAACAGGAGTTGTTTCAAGTTTCATAGCAATTTCCAATGCCTCTTGCTGATCAGCAACCTTCTGTTGCATAAGTGGAGTCCTAATATGAGGCAATAATGCTGCAATGAACCATTCTTTATGCTGTTCTAGTCCAATAGTGAAACTAACTTGGTCCAATAGAACCTTAAACCTCTGATCAATGTTCCACACTGATTCACCTCACTTCTGCTAAATTTATTTAAGTTCAGTTATAGACTGTGACTCTGATTTAGGCTTCTTGAATTCTTTGATCATGGGTTTTTTAATATCAGCCAAGACATAGTTCTGAGTACTGGAAAACTTCATAAACCAGGTCAAAGCTCGGTCTCTGAAAGAGGTGACCAACTGTGATGTTCTTGTATTTTGATCCATAATATTCTTAGCAGTCCACACAGCTTTGCATAAGAACCAAAAATACTCTGGATCCTCTAATCTAGTTCCTCTAAAGACTGGGAGCTTGATATTATCATTTACATGGGCCATAGCGGATCGAGTGGGGGGAGGAGGGGGAAAACTGGTAACAGGGGGGAGGGAACTTACTGAGGTAGACTGACCTGAGACAGGACTACTCGGGCTAGGGTTACTTTCAGACTGCGAAGGGTTCTCAGGGATAACAGATCTTCGCTGTGGAGTTATAGGAGGGTTTCTAACAAAAGGGGTTTCTTTAGATTCAGACTCTTCTGGGATTAAAGGGGTATAATCAGTATTCTGGCCTAGGGTAAAGAATCCAAAAGTTCTGTTGTATCTCTTACTATTGTGAAGAAAACCACTTTGCTCATCTAAGTCACTTTCACTTTCAAACATAGGTTAATAGCACTAAATCTAGCAATCTGATTCGATAAGCAATATGCGTTTTTCATCCAAGAGCATTTTAATTTTCAGATTTAATGAATTCAGGTACTTACCCCTTGGTCCTTTGAAGAACTGTCTTTCTGCTTCACTGAAAGAAGTATGTGTGTCGATGGTGAACTCCGTCACAAATGTTTCAAGGTTTCACATTGTCCAGAAGTCAACAGCTCTAGATACCGCATTGTTCACTCTTTTCAACAGGTTAATTCTTTCTAGCGTCCAGGAAGGAGACTGATCTTCTTGGAAGTTTGTTCTTCTTTCTATCAACCTAGATAACCACTGGTGAAATTCTATGTGGATACTACCAAAGAAAATTTCATAAATATCAGTAAAAACGTACCCTTGCAAAAAATCGCCTGCGCTACGACAAGGATCCTTATTTTCTTGTTCACCAAATTTCAGATAGGTATCCTCAACCCAGTCACCAATTTCTTTTACTAAGGGCTTGTTGGCCTGTTTTTCTGAACTAGGCCAATAAGGAGGTTTTTTCCACACAATCAGCTTAAAGTAGCGTCCGGTGTGTTTGAATTAACAAAACCTCGCAGGTTGTGGTCCTGCTACCAGCTGATTTTTCCCTTAAGGAGAAATTAAAATCAGCAAAATCTAACCTATTCTAATGTTATTTTTACTTAAATGAATCCTATAATTAGTGTTAACTATATAAACTATCTAATGGTTTCTTTCCTAAGGAAAGACTTCAATTTTTATAGATTTTCTGAATATAAAGATTTGTAAAAAGACACTAAATTCTACAAACTGATTTAACAGCTGTTAACTGGAATATACTAAAATAAAACTTAATCTAAACTATTCTATATGTCCTATCTCAGCTGAGAGCATTTATAAAGACTAAATTAATTATTAATCAATAAAAGATAAACAAAAATACTAAAAGCACAATTTAAATAGAAACATTTAAATTATGAATAATAAGTCACTCTGTTATATGACAACAGAATCGAAGAAACAACTAACAATAAACAATTATTTTAACTTTCTGAAATCAATTAATAATTAATTATCAACACAACTATTTGAACTTAACGATATTGTCTACTATAAAATCACTGTCAGCATACAAATGATATTTTTAATAGACATAAGAGTATATCATTATATCTTAAGTTTATAGTAAAAATACTAATAAACACAATCATAACGATATATTTGTTCAAAATGCGATATCTAACTGATAAAGTGTAAATTGTAATTAAACACACATATATCAAAGCATAATGTGTTAATATTAAGATAGAAGAGAAGATGTTGAAATATATATAATATATCCAAAACAAAAATACCAGTAATGGTATCAGTCTGTAGATGTCCAGTTGTATTCACATCCAAAGATTCAACTTCAGGAATGAAATAACATCAGCTACAAAATATATTTCCAGTATGTTTTCTTCCAACACTCCATCTAGGGACTAAGCGTTTCCATTTCTCTAGTAGAGAAGTGCAATAGAGTCTTCAGAAATCAAAATTGTCTTCAGCTCCATCGACTCCCCCTCTCTTTGGCGGCAGCAGCGTCTCTCCTCTATCTGCAGATATCAAAGTCTACCAAATAGAAATAGAATTTCAAAGAATAAAACTTCCCTCTACTCTACAGAGACCCGACCCCTCCCCTTTGCAAACAAAAATTTGGTGTTTAAATAAACCAATTCCCAATAGAAACTCAGCTAAATTTCGTAGTTGGCCGCACTTATGAAAAACGTGTCCAAAGCACCCCGAAAATATCCCAAATAGTTCACTCTTTTCAGCAGATTTCTCACATGTCTAGTAAATGGGGATCTTCTGGATAAAACCCATGTTTTGGATTTTTCTATTTCATCCTAGTTTGCCCACAGTTCACTGCAGAAAATCCTCTCCTGAAAAACGACGGGAATCCGACAATCTTCTGTTCATCCACCGATCTTTATTTCTATCTAAGTTGACAGAAAAGGATGCTTGATCTTCTACTCAATTTTTCAGCAATATTTTATGAGTTCTTTTCTTTCTGAAATTCAACCTTTGCCTACGCAATCTTCACCTTCATAAACCTGCGCATCAAAATTAATGAGAGAATATAAAGCAAAACGTAAATAACTTCAAAGGTTAAAGTTAAGAGAGAAAAGAAAAGAAATCTTCCCTTTATTGAGCACACCACATTTCAATCTTCGTAGTACTTTAATGTGACTGGTAGTTTATTTCACGAGTTGATCTTTTACTCTGGGATCTCATTTTCTGATGCAATTACTATTGAACTGATAAATATTGTTGCTATAGGATCGGGTTCTAGATTCAATTATTTTTCAATTAGCGTAATTGATTTTGTTTGGAGAACTACCTTCTTTGAAATTATCCCGATACACTTTCACCATCATTACTGTTAATCCTTCATATGATATCTTTGATTCATGAACTCTTCCCTTCAAACCGTAAGTTTTTTTAACAAATTTGCCAGATAGATCAACAACTCTCGGGATTTTCGCATTTGAAGCAACCGGAAAGTAACAAAATGCGTTCTCCTGTGGTAACGACCTCATGGAATCTGGAAATACCTCCAACTATGATTAAATTCATAACTGTTGAGTCAAATCCTTCTCCCAACGAGGTCCATAATCTCATATTTTCAGCAGTCATTTATTCAACATGCATCACAAGTGATGTTTTGAAATTGCAACTCCTTGACTGCAAAATCCGATAGGTTGCTTAAGGACAGTGTGTATTTTACACCCAGTAGGTTCGTGTCTTTCTATTTGCAATGATTCTAGCTGGCCTCGGTAATAAAAATATGAGATCTCATGGCATCTAAATCCATGGTATAGTCTCCACAATTTATGCAACCAATTACTAGCTTTTCATCAATCCCTACTTGCGATCTTGGTGGTATTGAATTCAGTGATTTTAGCAATGATATGCATGTTCATCAGCTATAGTTCAATCCCTTTGCTAGTCATTTAACTATTTATGATAGATTGCTTCATACGCTGACATGTAAACTGTTTTCATTATTCAATGGTGTGACACAGTGAAGAATACGTGGCATCTATTTCTTCACGCTGCGACTTCGAGTTTCAATGCTTATATTCTCCAAACCTGCTAATACCACAAGTAACAAAAATGTCAAAACTATGTCATGTAACGAAAGAAAATAATTTATAAATGACCATATACCTCCTTCCATAATCTGTGTAAAATAATCACATGTGCGCACTGTTCTTAAATCAATTAAATACTTTAATAAAGTTGAATCCAACATTCGATGTGTATCATCTCTGATTTAGCAATAATATTGATTTTTAATTATGTTTTTTAATGTCCACAAAGAACCTTCAAATCGTACGTTGTAACCATCATGATTGAAATTTATTGTAATGATCTTATCGTCGAACCAAAAATATGAGTAAGCGTTTTAATATAATCTGCATAATTATGAGACCGTCCTAGTACTTAACAATCCAATACCATAATATGATAATGTCATGCAAACTTCATCCTCTTGAAATCAAAGCATACTCACGTAAAGTCATATACAACAAATATATCATATTAATGCCAAAATATGATATAGCTATGCATTGTAAGAATTTCACAAATGGATAATCATGATATTTATAAAAAGATCAAAATCAAAGTGAGAGAACCCTATCAAAATGGATTCTTTTTAATATTCCAGGATAAGAAAAATTCATCTAATATATGATGTCAAATTCCATTAATTACTAGTGCTCATCTTTTTAAAAGAAATTTTTTATTAGTTTTTATATACTTTTGGTTTCATAAATATATATATTCGTATATAAATTTGAACATAAGGAAACCAAAAGTTTATTGCAATAGTTTTGATTTATTTTCTCCATTTAAAAATAATAATAAAATTTAAAATGAAATAGAGAAAGCATCAAAATCACAATGTCTTTTTTAATTAGAAATGAAAATTATATAAAAATTTTAGAGATGAAAAATTTATAGACCATGCAAAATTATAAAATTTTCATTTTAAGCATCCAGTATTAATGTTTTTTGACCCGTCAAAGCAACCGAGATTCAATTAAAAAGAAAATACAAGATTCTCGAGTGATCAAGACATTTCAACCCAGTCAAAATGACAAGCAATGCAAAGAGTAAAATACCGAGAGTCTGAAATGAAATTGATAAGAACATTAAAAACAAGTATTTACAAAATTCTAATGGGGACCCCTTTATTTTGGAAAATGAAAGGGGAGTTGTTGAGGTTCCAACAAATGACGACATGCTGGGCGAATCAGTTATCTCGATATGTTTTAGCTAAAGGTTATAGATATAGGAAAACAAAACCAAGGTTTTCTCAAAATATCAAATTTTCACACCACATGACATTCTCACATCACTAGCCTATATAGTAAAGTTTAAACTTAAAGTGCTATCACAATCAAATGAATTATCTCAACTATTATTATTGAGAGACTTTGTAAAGATGAATGACTTTGAAATGTATGCATAGCAAATATACCTGATCAAGAATGCTTTCTCAACAGCTAAAATAATCAAATAACACCAGCATAAATATATGACCTCCATACCTTAAGAGGATATCTGGATAAGTTCCCCATCCATTAAATAAGTGAAAGATAAAATTTGTTTTTCTTCTTTCTTTTTTTTTTTGAAAATAGAAGATTATATCTTTGATTCAAGACAACTATCCTGGCTTGGTAACCAGCTATTGATAGCATCATTCACGAGAACTGTCAGAGATAAACAAGCCGGCTCGTGATGAGGCCTCTTGTCCCTTGATCTTATGACCAAGAGCCATCACCCTGGTGATCAGAAATGATGTTATCCAGACAGGGCTAATGATCATGATTAGGTCGGCTCGTAATGAGACCTCCTATTCTTCAATCAAAGCTTAGTTTAGTTTTAAAATTTTGTCTAATGGATGAGAAACAAATCCAGATAATACCCCTATAATAACATGGAAGGCCTAAAGATGACTAATGCCATTGATTTATAAAGATTCTGAGAGAAATTTTTTCCAACAAGTTAACTTGCCTAGCTAATGATATCATTCTCAAAATAAAGTCCAAGAATAATAACTGTGAGTTCAACTGACTGATTAGCTAAGTTCATAAGAAATCTTTCAAGGCTAGGAGCGATTCAGTCACAGTAAGAACTTGATATGGAAAGAAACTCCTTACAATGGTTTTCCTTAAAGATATCAGGTTGATTAGTAGAGAAACATATAAACACCCAGCAGTGTGCCATCAAAGTATTATTTATCTACAATGCTCCCTTAAAAACAAAGAAGAAAATAAAAAAGCTAAAAAATATTAAATTTACTACTGAAACCAATCAACCAAACAAATTTTAAGAAAAAATGACTAATTGAACCAAAACACTCAAAAAGATAGAATCCGATCTAATCCAAAATTCAACCAAAATGTATGTATTGAAATCCAAAAGAAAAATTTATCGAAACTTTAACTGAGAGTCGAAGAAGGTAAATAAACTCAAAAACCAAAATTCAAGATATGATTACTTTCTATATGATGAGCTATACAAAATATCATAAAAATCACAAAATTATAACATGCGTAAGAAATAACGACAAACTCCTAATGTTAAAATTGACCATAATATAAAGATTTAAAGTTTAAATAAAAGTCAACATAAAATGGAAAATAGGAGACACAAATATAATATGTATGTCAAAATGGTGATTTTCACAAAAAGTATCATAAACTTATTATTGATGTAAAATTTCGAAAATATTTGAATATTGCAGAATCATTCAATTGTTAAAATATCTCTTCAGTCTTTTAGGACTCATTTAATTAATCGATGATAATATTGAGTAAGTCGAATCCTTTTATTCAACATTATTTACGAAAGGAAAAATGAAAAGTTTAAGTTGTAAAGTTTCATGGGAATAATTACAAAGTGAGCAAGATGTAACGATTACAATTCTTTATTTTAAAAAACAAAAATAAATGAAAAACCTAAAAGAAAATGGTCATAACAAAATCTTTTAAATCAAAAGATAATAAATAAATAAATAAATAAAGAAGACTTGTAAGAAACCAATTATTTCAAAAAGCAAGATATCAACTCAAAATCTAGTCAATATGTACAAGGCTGAGGTGATAAGAAATCCAATCATCTAGGTCTCAAAAGTGAAAACAAAAAGCAATCAAGTGAAACCAAACTCAATATTAATTTCCTTTGATGATTAAATTAATTTGTGCAAATCATTATTAATTTCATGTCACAACTTCACTAAGCATCATAATCGAATGAAAGAAAATTCTTAAATTGAAGATCAACATGTAATAATATTTTACACAGATTTAATTGATCTGAAATTATAAAACAATTTTCCATACCCTCAATTATATTTATCTTAATTTGTGGTTGTGATAATATCAAAATAAGACTTTTCCTTAATTATAAATATGGCAAGTATTCATAGAAAAGCCTAAATTATTAATTTTAAAAAAATGATTGATTACAAAAATTTAGAGAAATATTCATCAAAACAATATTTATGAGCACAATCAGGAATTTGCATGAATGATTTAGAAATTTCAAGGAGTTGATTTAGTAAACTCATTTCAAGAGAAAATCAAAATTTGAATGATAAAAGAAAAAACCATAAGGCTAGTCTACACATTTTAAATAAATTGATGAATGTCACTGTAATAATTTAAATATAGTCTAAAAGTGCATAATTAATGACATCATCCCACAATCGTGTAAAATAACCTAATGATAGATTTATCATTACTGAATTATTGTAAATTTATGATTTCTCACAATTAATACCAAAATTCAATACTTCAAAGTTTAAAAATATAAATAACAAGTATACAAATTTTGAAATGGAAATAAGATAAAGAATTCACTTCCCTGATGTAAGGCCATACTCGTATTCATGCATCCCGATTGTATCACTTGTTTCGACGCACTTTCTAACTTGTCAATCCAACCAAGTGTACCTGACAAAAAATTAAGTAGAGATCAATCTATCCTTAGCAGAAAACTATTGAGCTGATTAATAAATATATACATTCTTATATTTACTACTGTGTGAAATCAAAACTAAAAACTAAGAAGTAAAGAAAAAGATAAGAAACTACTCTATCTTATTCCTAGTGTTATTTTATGTACACTAAAATCAAATATTTAATCATAATCAGGTAAAGCAAAAAAGCCAATGAAGCCTTTGAAGCATTTGTAATCCTGCAAAATAAAACATATCAAATATTAATAATATGAATTGAAATGCTTCATACTGAAAAATAGAAAGTATTAAATTAGAACTTATATGACATGAAAATCTTTTAAAATATGACTCTTCCAACCATGCATAAACTGGATCATAAAAAGAAGATTGAAGGAGATCTAAAACTCGTGAAGATTCAATGGAATGTTTGATAGCAAATTCATCAGGATAACAATCAAAAAGTGGCATGTCGAGATTATGATCAAAGGATCCAGGAGAAGTTAAAGTAGAGGATATATTTTGTAAGGAAGCATCATCATCATCATAAATTTGAAAATCAAATCTTGACATTATCTTAGAGTAAGCACTTTGCCTTTGAAATTCATGAGATTTTGATGATTCAATTAATTTACAATTGAAAAGATTAGTATCGTCAAAATATAAAACATTATAAGAAATGGTTTTATCTTCTAACTTAACTTTTTCAATATTATCGTATGCATGAGATTCATGAGCGATATTTAAAAATTTATTTTCCTCATCAATATCATGAATAGAAAGATTTTCCTCATTCTTAAACAACAGATCACTTTGCATAGGAACTGACCATAGTGTTTGTATATTAGTATCTGGACATGAACTATAATCAGTAAATAAATCCGGATAACTTTCCAAATGTTGAAAATTAGATGTTCCTGTTTGCAAAGGACAATCTTGATTAACTGATTCAAGAGAAAAATCATTATCCATATTTTGATTTGTTGATATATTTTGTGAAGGAATGAGATAATTTTGTTCAATTTGAGAAGAAGAAAATACAAAATCATGATTTATGCAACGATCATTCAAAGATTCGGTTTTAGATCCTAAAACCATCGATTCCTTTTCCACTGCAATTGCTTGAACAAGAGAATGATTTTTTAATGTAAGTGTCGAATTTAAATTCTTTTGTTATTGAAATTGTATATTAGAAGATCCTAATATTTGTTGATGTCCAACAATTTTAGTGTCATAATTTGGACCAATAAAATTAGACCTTGAATCAATATTAACTGATGAAGTGATGCAACCATCAACATACATATCGTCAATTAGAAGCTTATCATTATTTGTTTGACCATATAAAGTTGAATGAGAATCAAGAAATAAAAATAAATATGTTATTTCTTCTGCAGAAAGTTGATCGTTCTCATGGAATCTAAAATGCATTGACATAAATCTTGAAAAGAAAGTACTAGTAGATTCACCTTCTTGTTTGTGAAGATTTCCAATCTCATACCTCAACGCTTGATAATTATAATCCTCATGCGCATCAATAAACATCTCCATGAAATGTTTCCATGAATGAATGGATTTAGCCAGTAACATTTCGAACCAGCCTCGAATTCTTCTTTTGAAAGGGACAATAAAAAGCCTGCAAATCTTACTCTCACACACTATACGATAATGGTTACAAATATCTATAGATTCAGTGAGATGTTTCAAAGCAGTCATTTTACCTTCTCCATCAAACCTTAACCTTTGCAAGAGATTTACTGCATTTTCAAAAATACCTCCAGCAGGCCCAGGCATGCTGAAAGCATGTTCTAAAATAGTAATAGGAGCCATTTTTAAAATAAATCAAAATTTAAAAGAAATAGCTCAAAAGGGCTTACTTGCCGATCGACCCTCCTTCTAGCGCCATTTGTTGGCCTGTTTTTCTAAACTAGGCCAATAAGGAGGTTTTGTCCACACAATCAGCTTAAAGCAGCGTCCGGTGTGTTTGAATTAACAAAACCTCGCAGGTTGTGGTCCTGCTACTAGCTGATTTTTCCCTTAAGGAGAAATTAAAATCAGCAAAATCTAACCTATTCTAATGTTATTTTTACTTAAATGAATCCTATAATTAGTGTTAACTATCTAAACTATCTAATGGTTCCTTTCCTAAGGAAAGACTTCAATTTTTATAGAGTTTTCTGAATATAAAGATTTGTAAAAAGACACTAAATTCTACAAACTGATTTAACAGCTGTTAACTGGAATATACTAAAATAAAACTTAATCTAAACTATTATATATGTCCTATCTCAGCTGAGAGAATTTCTAAAGACTAAATTAATTATTAATCAATAAAAGATAAACAAAAAGACTAAAAGGACAATTTAAATAGAAACATTTAAATTATGAATAATAAGTCACTCTGTTATATGACAACAGAATCGAAGAAACAACTGACAATAAACAGTTATTTTAACTTTCTGAAATCAATTAATAATTAATTATCAACACAGCTATTTGAACTTAAAGATATTGTCTACTATAAAATCACTGTCAACATACAAATGATATTTTTAACAAATAGAAGAGTATATCATTATATCTTAAGTTTATAGTAAAAATACTAATAAACACAATCATAACGATATATTTGTTCAAAATGCGATATCTAACTGATAAAGTGTAAATTGTAATTAAACACACATATATCAAAGCATAATGTGTTAATATTAAGATAGAAGATAAGATCTTGAAATATATATAATATATCCAAAACAAAAATACCAGTAATGGTATCAATCTGTAGATGTCCAGTTGTATTCATATCCAAAGATTCAACTTCAGGAATGAAATAACATCAGCTACAAAATATATTTCCAGTATGTTTTCTTCCAACACTCCATCCAGGGACTAAGCGTTTCCATTTCTCCAGCAGAGAAGTGCAATAGAGTCTTTAGAAATCAAAATTGTCTTCAGCTCCATTGATTCCCCCTCTCTTTAGAGGCAGCAGCGTCTCTCCTCTATCTATAGATATCAAAGTCTACCAAATAGAAATAGAATTTCAAAGAATAAAACTTCCCTCTACTCTACAGAGACCCAACCCATCCCCTTTGCAAACAGAAATTTTCTATTTAAATGAACCAATTCCCAATAGAAACTCAGCTAAATTTCGTAGTTGGCCGCACTTATGAAAAACGTGTCCAGAGCACCCCGAAAATCTCCCAAATCGTTCACTCTTTTCAGCAGATTTCTCACGTGTCTGGTAAATGGGGATATTCTGGATAAAACCCATGTTTTGGATTTTTCTATTTCATCCTAGTTTGCCCGCAGTTCACTGTAGAAAATCCTCTCCTGAAAAACGACGGGAATCCGGCAATCTTCTGTTCATCCACCGATCTTTATTTCTATCTAAGTTGACAGAAAAGAATGCTTGATCTTCTGCTCGATTTTTCAGCAATATTTTATGAGTTATTTTCTTTCTAAAATTCAACTGTTCCCTATGCAATCTTCACCTTCATAAACCTATGCATCAAAATGAATGAGAGAATATAAAGCAAAACGTAAATAACTTCGAAGGTTAAAGTTAAGAGAGAAAAGAAAAGAAATCTTCCCTTTATTGAGCACACCACATTTCAATATTCGTAGTACTTTAATGTGACTGGTAGTTTCTTTCATGAGTTGATCTTTTACTCTGGGATCTCATTTTCTGATGCAATTACTGTTGAAATGATAAATATTGTTGCTATAAGCTCGGGTTCTAGATTCAATGATTTTTCAATTAGCGTAATTGATTTTTTTTGGAGAACTACCTTCTTTGAAATTATCGCGATACACATTCGCCATCATTACTGTTAATCATTGATATGATATCTTTGATTCATGAACTCTGCCCTTCAAACCGCAAGTTTTTTTAACAAATTTGCCATATAGATCAACAACTCTCGGGATTTTCGCATTTGAAGCAACCGAAAAGTAACAAAACGCATTCTCCTGTGGTAACGACCTCATGGAATCTGGAAATACCTCCAACTGTTATTAAATTCATAACTATTGAGTCAAATCCTTCTCCCAATGGGGTCCATAATCTCATATTTTCAGTAGTCATTTATTCAGCATGCATCACAAGTGGCGTTTTGAAATTGCAACTCCTTGACTGCAAAATCCGATAGGTTGCTTAAGGACGGCATGTATTTTACACCCAACAGGTTCGTGTCTTTCTAGTTGAAATGATTCTATCTAGCCTCGGCAATAAAAATCTAAGATCTCATGGCATCTAAATCCGTGGTATAGTCTCCACAATTTATGCAACCAATTACTATATTTTCATCAATCCCTACTTGCGATCTTGGTGGTATTGAATTCAGTGATTTTAGCAATGATGTGCATGTTCATCAGCTATAGTTCAATCCCTTTGCTAGTCATTTAACTATTTATGACAGATTGCTTCATACGCTGACATGTAAACTATTTTCATTATTCAATGGTGTGACACAGTGAAGAATACGTGGCATCTATTTCTTCATGCTGCGACTTCGAGTTTCAATGCTTATATTCTCCAAACCTGCTAATACCACAAGTAACGAAAATGTCAAAACTATGTCATGCAACGAAAGAAAAGAATTTATAAATGACCATATACCTCCTTCCATAATCTGTGTAAAATAATCACATGTGCGCACTGTTCTTAAATCAATTAAATACTTTAACAAAGTTGAATCCAACATTCGATGTGTATCATCTCTGATTTAGCAATAATATTGATTTTTAATTATGTTTTTTAATGTCCACAAAGAACCTTCAAATCGTACGTTGTAACCATCATGATTGAAATTTATTGTAATGATCTTATCGTCGAACCAAAAATATGAGTAAGCGTTTTAATATACTCTGCATAATTATGAGACCGTCCTGGTACTTATCAATCCAATACCATAATATGATAATGTCATGCAAGCTTCATCCTCTTGAAATCAAAGCATACTCACGTAAAGTCATATACAACAAATATATCATATTAATTCCAAAATATGATATAGCTATGCATTGTAAGAATTTCACAAATGGCTAATCATGATATTTATAAAAAGATCAAAATCAAAGTGAGAGAACCCTGTCAAAATGGATTCTTTTTAATATTCCAGGATAAGAAAAATTCATCTAATATATGATGTCAAATTCCATTAATTACTAGTGCTCATCTTTTTAAAAGAAATTTTTTATTATTTTTTATATACTTTTGGTTTCATAAATATATATATTCCTATATAAATTCGAACATAAGGAAACCAAAAGTTTATTGCAATAATTTTGATTTATTTTCTCCATTTAAAAATAATAATAAAATTTAAAATGAAATAGAGAAAGCATCAAAATCATAATGTCTTTTTTAATTTGAAATGAAAATTATATAAAAATTTTAGAGAAGAAAAATTTATAGATCATGCAAAATTATAAAATTTTCGTTTTAAGCATCCAGTATTAATGTTTTTTGACCCGTCAAAGCAACTGAGATTCAATTAAAAAAAAATACAAGATTCTCGAATGATCAAGACATTTCAACCCAGCCAAAATGACAAGCAATGCAAAGAGTAAAATACCGAGAGTCTGAAATGAAATTGATAAAGAACATTAAAAACAAGTATTTACAAAATTCTAATGGGGACCCCTTTATTTTGGAAAATGAAAGGGGAGTTGTTGGGGTGCCAACAGGGCCTCCAAAACATATCCCTCTAGGTACGACGTAGATCCCTCTTGATCAGATACTGGTTCAACCGGCAACGGAACCAATTTGTTAGTGCTTAGGGCAGACCCAGGTTCTTATACTTTTATCTTTACCAACAAAAAGACCCACAATGTTGACCCTTTCGGCAACAACTTGCGAACAGGTTGCAGTCTCACCCGAAACAGCTATGGGGTGTCGCAGAATCAGGTTTCTACAGGCAAAGAGGGATATTACTGTACCTTTATCCTTAACAAAGGATAACAGAGCTTATATATTCACTTAAATAGCTTTGCAGTTTTAGATAAATAGACAGTTACTTGCTTAACCCTTAACTGGAAATTCACAGCGAAGTTAATACTTAACAAGATATCTTACTTAACATTCACCTACTTATCAAATGCATAAAAATAGGAACAAAACAAATAAGAACCACCACAACACAAGATATACGTGGTTCACCCCTACTATAGGGGCTACGTCAACTCTTTACAAACAACACAGTTCTGATCTACGCACTCAGCTACAGATCTTCTCAACAACCCAAAGCTACACACTAAGTGTTGGTTTAACTAGGGGCAGAACCGGGTTTACTTTAATGTACCAACAATACCCCTAGCTCATTGGCCGTTTCGGCGACATACTGCAGAACGGCCTGAAGTCTCACCTGAAGTGATCTTAGATGGGGTAGTTGAAGACTCAGGTGTCTTCAACTGGGTTCTGTAGCATCCTAGGTTTCTCTTGACTCTGGTTAACCAGCGGGATCTCTCTGAGAGGGCAATCTCTCCTTCTAGTTGGTGCTGGTAGGGAGCGGACTCTTATCACATCGCAGCTTCTATGGCGATGTGCAAACTTACTCTTTTGCTCAGCTCCTTCCCTGTTATATATCACACCACAGCTCCTCAGACGATACGATATCACCTTTATATGATGTAATATGTCCTATAATGAGGCTTAATATGCGTATCAACTCTCAAGGTCCTGCGACCTCCTTCCTAGGTCTAATAACTCTTTTAACCTTCACAAGGGTGTTAAACCACCTCACTTACACTTCTATAGTTTAACACACTAACATCAACTACGCTCAACTCGCGGAACTCATATACGGGAGTCACTTAACGCTGTAGCTATCAAACTATCATGAATCAAGCACTGATAAAATAATATACAGGCTACTTGATACATTCAACTTGCGTTTAACCTTATATGTGCTATAAACTGAAGCATAACATACATACATTCATCAACTGATAAGCAACATTCATGTAATAGATGAAAGATAGCAAACAGGTAAAACACAATCACATGAACAGTCGCACAACACACGGGTTTTACGTGGTTCACTTCCAGGGGGGAAGCTACGTCGACGAAAACTGGTTTTTATATTATATCTTGAGAGAGTAAACATAGTTCCACTGCAACCTATTATGCAGCTTGAGATCTTCTGGGAAACTCCACACACACAATCGGGAGCCCTTCTCTCTTAGATCTCTTCTCTTTCTATATTTCTTCCTTCTTACAATATACTATTCCTCTCTCTCTCTCTCAATCCCTGCGGATTGTTACATTCATGCTCAAGGAGCCAGCTATTGGTTGTAGTAAGATAATACAGACTTAACAACAGAACCAGAGCTCGACTCGAAGAACAACTAACTGACCAACTAGCTAATTGTCCATCTGAATGTTTGGCTAGCTAACCTTTCATAATACAAAATACATGCTTATATAGGTCGCCCGAAGGTCTCGCCCTATTACAACACTGTGGGCCTTTCCCAATAGTAACCCAAAAAAACCCTGTGTGTGACAGTCGGCCTATCTGTACTTGAACTGCCGCTTTTCGTCACACCATAGCTTTCTGCAGTCTTCCACGCTTCCCAGTGCTGATCGTGGGTATGGGCACCGCTTCCTCGGTCACTCCCCTTCTGTCCTTTGTCTTTAATACCTCGTCCTATTGCTCCTTTTCTATTTATGAGGGTAGCTGAGCCCTCCTGTCTTCGCCGCTGCCTTAAGTGCAGTGGTTGAGCTCTCCCTTCTTGGCCGCTCGAGTATTGTTTCCTTTGACTTTCTTGTCCTGATATAGCATCTTTTCCTGTAGCTACGGGGCCCTGCTCCAACAGTCCCCTAACACTTAATTATGGCTTGTCCCTGAGCCACTAACAGCTGGTTTCTCTTGCTGTAGCTTCTCCTTGGCTTCCTGCGAAGTCCTTGTAAGTCTCTCCCGAAGTCCTATGACTTCTTTATCCATAGCTTCGACACACTCTTGTGCCGTTTCAAGCATAGCTTGACTAATGATGGAGTCTTCTGTATCATCAATATCACTTTTTATTGTAGTGAACTCCTTAACCTTCTGCTCAACTGCATCGACCAGCTCTACGATTTGTTCCTGATATGGTTGAAGCATGTTATTGAATTGTATCTCTTTTCCTCTCAACCACTGCGCTTCCTGTTGCAAACAGTTCATCTCTGTCATCTTCTTCATCTTTTCAAGAGCTCCTAAGCTCTTGACTTCTTCCTTCATTTCTATTGTGGTCTTATCTATGTTCTGGATGCTCTGCTACAATTCCAGTCTATCCGGGAGCCCATCTAGCTCCGACCATGTCTTTGTCGCATCGGCTAGTAATGAATGTGCATCATCTATGCAACTCTTCATCTGTGTTGAAGTGAGTCTAAAGGCCTTTTCCCTTGCTTCCTTGTCGTCCTGAGGTGTTCCTGGTGGTTGAGCCTCAAGCTCAGCAATCTGCACTTTGTGGTCTTCCTCCATCTTAGCCACTGTCTCTTCTAGAGCCTTTACTCTATCTGCAATTCTTCTTACCTTCTGCGTTAGAGGTAAGGAAAACTCTATGCTACACTGGGGTAACTCCAATGCGATGTTCTGCAGGACCTGACTTAGATCCTGTTCTCTTTCTTCATGTACTCTTAACTCTTCCGCCTTTTTGTGAAAGCCTGCGGTGAGCTCTGCATTCTATTTCCTTAGCTGAGTGTTCTGTTTATAGGTCACCAGCTCTCTATCCCTGAGCTTTGCGGCTATCT
Source organism: Pseudotsuga menziesii (assembly GCA_001517045.1). Classification (NCBI taxonomy): domain Eukaryota; kingdom Viridiplantae; phylum Streptophyta; class Pinopsida; order Pinales; family Pinaceae; genus Pseudotsuga; species Pseudotsuga menziesii. The sequence continues at coordinate 63,804 of LPNX010557420.1, forward strand.
GCTGGATCATATGTAATTGATCAACAGGGAACTAGGCCAGATTAACCTCGATAGGTTGTCCAACTTGTATCTATACATCGATCATCGAAGCAGGGAGTCGGATTCTCCTTGACAATATCAGCACTGTATTGATGCGATCCTTTGCCAAGACTTCCTCACGGGAATTCGATGGTGTTGAAATTTCTCCTATCGTCGCCTTGACTGGCAGAATTTGCATTGTGGCAGTCTTCTCAGTTAGTGCTTTCAACTCCAAAAGCTGCTTATCAATCGTGCTCTGCATCTTGTCATGCGATGTCTGCATCACCTGAAACGAGTCCCGCATCGTGTCCTACAATCTCGTTGTAATGAGTTCATAGTCATCCTCCTTTAGTGTGGTCTCTGTAGTTGGATTTGAGGCTTTTTCTTTTTTCTTCTTTGGTGCCCCTGGTGGCACCTCTTTTGCATCTTTCCTCTTTTGTGCCGGTGGTGGCACTTCTGCTATATCTTTCGTCTTGGACGCCACTTTGTCTTTTCCTTTGTCCGATGGGTTTGTCTGTGCGGTACCTGGTGGTAGTGCTGTGGCATCTTCTAATGCCTTCTTCCACTCTTCATCAATGTCTTTGATGACATATTCTATATCTTGCACTGTCATCCTGAATGAACCATTTTCCCAGTTATCCGTTCTAGACCCTTTTGGCCTTAGGTAGATTGTATGGCTGTCTGCCATGAAATCAAGCCGATTATCATACATGTCCACAATCTCTGTGCTGATCCGTGATGTCTCCTGTATGAATCTCTTCAACAGTTTATAGTATTCATAGAATACTATCATATTGATCTTTTTCTTGGCTGGGCTATTGCTCTCCCATAAGTTTGCATAGCGCACGCCTCTGGGCTCGCCGCTTCATAGCTGTAGAAACTGGGTATGGGGCAGCTCTTTCCACCCGATAAATGCACATAATATAAGCAGCCACGAGAAATGGAAGGGGTGGTTTGGCTCGTCCTACGCTGTCAAACAATCTTGAAGAAAAATATTTAATAAGAATAAACACCAATTAAATTGTTCACCTTCTGCGACTTTTATGGCAAGGTGAATTACTGATCCTGTGACTTCCTTTGGGCGAACCTTGGTTAACAGTCTGCCTGCAAGCAGACTGGATGTAAATCTGAGTGTATCATCTGCTAGTGCTGTGAGGTCATAAGCCCGACCTCCTCTTTGTATCTTATACTTGTTAACTAGGGTTGCTGGTAGCTTGGAATCCTTTCTCTTAATTGATATATGTGTCTGAGGGTCCTTATCGGTCTTGGACAGCCCAATGATGTGGTGTATCAGATTGACCCTATTACCTAGACAGAGGTAACCTCCATGTACACAAGAAAGTAGCACATGCACCACGGCATTAACCTCTCCACCTCATCCAAAATGTGGTATTCTCAACAAATTGAACAAGCCTGACTGCTCAAGAATCTGGACATTTTCCATAGGAACAAACTCATCTGCGTTGGTCCTCAGGTTCCTCTGGACCGTGAGATACCGATCCGGCCGAAACTGAGGATATGTCTTATTGTCTCCAAGGTTATAGTCTATAAATTTGAGAATAGGGGCATATCCTAATAGATCTCCATCTTCCTTGACACGAGAATCAATCGGTGCTAGGGGAACAGGAAACTTAGCACCCTTGGGAATGGTTACCTCTATTGCATCCTCAACTCATGGCATGATGTATTCTATTTCCATGTGAACTTCTTCCTCCTGCTCTGGGTTGGACTCTTCTACTATCTGAGCTTGAATCCTCGTCCTTGGTGGTTGTCTGACGTGTGATGCACCTAATTTCACAACCTTGGGTGCCATCGTCATAGCAGACACAAGGCCACCACGCTGGAATATTTGCACAATGTCTTCTAAAGGTTCCATTTCGGACAGAAACCACTCGGTGCAATGCTCTAAACTAGAAATGGCTGCGAAATTGGGGAAAACTAGCACTCTATAGCTGGAGTATCTCTTCACAGGGAAAACTCTTCAAATTGCTCTATAGCTCTTAGAAATCACAAAGTAACCCTTCTGGATGAATGATCTCTATATTTATAATGAAGGTGATAATATTTGAAGCAATGGTCATTTGGCTAGACCCGTCGGCGGTATTAATTGCATGGAAAAGACAACACCCATTGTTTCGATCCTCATTAATTGTTGAAAAGCTGATAAAATTTCCCTCAAAACTTGCGTGCAGGCACCGGTCTCGTCGAAGATTTACCAAATCTGGAAAAATCATTATACTGTTTCCAAATCTAGGGCAACGTATAGATGTCGTATCTGGATTAACTGCTTGTCAGAAGGTGAAGTGACTAGCCCTCTATCCCTTTTCAAAATCATCTACGTGGAATGGGGAACATCTCATCGCTGCGATTCCACACCGCATTGTCTCGAACCAAAGTGTCAGCATGAACACTACAACGTTCAAAAAATCTACAAGCATCCTATGACTTGCGCAACATACACTTTTCTGATGTGAATCCTCATACTTAGAACTTTTTTTGTGTGTGTGTGGTGTAGACTAATTACCAGTGCAATGCCTCCTTTCAACTACACTAGACATCTGCACTTCATAAACTGTCTGAGTTAGGGCTGGGAGGTGGAGTGGCTATCACTATAAAGCTTAAGCCTACTGCCATTAATCAAAGTGGGAAGAAGCTCCCCGTTCAGTTTGCTGAGTTGAACGGTACCTCCATTTGTAACTTGTTGAACCTGATATGGCCCCAACCAATGCATCTTGAACTTCCATGGAAACTTAACAAACTTACTGTCATAGAGGAGCACGAAGTCTCCTATCTGAAAAATCTTGCTTTTGATGTGCCTGTCATGCCAAGCTTTTTCTCATGCCTTCTGCACTTTCTAATGAAATCCTGCGATGAATCTGTCTTCTTCTAAGGAAAGCAACTGCGCTAGTCTTTCATTCATTGTGTCTGTATCAGTCATCCCGGTAATTTGAGCAAATATTAAACTGAGAATAATATATTCCATAGGAATAACAGCCTCTTGTCCATACACCAAGCTGAAAGGTGTGTGTCCTATAAGTTTCTTACATGTAGTCCTATAAGCCCATAATATAGCATTAACCCTGAGGTCCCAATCATTTCTTTGGCTGTTACAAATCTTAGTAAGATCATTTTCTAGAATCTTGTTAAAGTCCTCCACCGTACCATTAGCTTGAGGATGGTAGGGAGTGCTCTTATGGTGCTGGATCTGAAATTCCTCCGTCAAGGCCTCAATAGTGCGGTTCATAAAATGTGTGCCTTGATCACTCATCAAGATTACTGGACATCCAAATCTACTTATGATGTTTTCAAAAATGAACTGTGCAGCTGTAGCAGCATCACAATTCCTTACTGATTTTGCCTCTTCCCACTTGGTGAGGTATTATATTCCTGTGATGATGTATCTCGCACCAGTTCGTTTCCCAGGTGGGTTGATAGGACCCACAAAATCTATAGCCCACTTGTAAAATGCCCACAATGTAATCTATCGTCGCAACGGGATTTCATCTCTCTGCAAAGTTTTTCCTACCCTCTGGAAGATAGCACAGCATCATCAAAACTCCTTAGTGTCTTTATACAAAGTAGGCCACCATAATCCTACAGCTAGGATTTTCTGAGTAGTCGGCTTTCCTGCAAAATGACCTCCTGCGGCACATAAATGTGCTTCTCTGATAATGGCCTCTTTCTCGTGCGGCATAACACATCTGCGCAAGACTTCATTTGGACCTAACTTATATAAATGTCCCGCGATCAAAGTGAAGTCTGATGCTTTAACAACTAACTGTTTCTTTTGCTGCTTAGTAAACTCAACAGGTGCCCACCCTGTAGTGAGAAAGTGAATAATCTTAGTGTAATACTCATCTGCGATCTGGATAGAGAACAATTGCGCATCTGGCAAATTGTCCTCTAAATTACTTGGTTCTTCGCCTGAATCTATCCATGACAGGTTATCAGGTCTGACATTTAATTTTCTTGGTTTTACCATGATTTCAAAATCATACTCCTGAAATAGGAGTAACCATCTACAGATCCTTCCTCCTAATACTGGTTTATTGACCAAGTACTTTAAAGTGGAATGGCTAGTGAACATCTTTAATGGGGCACCTAACAGGTAGTGCCTGAACTTCTGTAGAGCATACACCATAGCTAATCCTTCTCTTTTTGTGTTGGTGTAGTTCTTTTCTATGGTAGATAGATTTCTGCTTGAGTATGCGATAGGGTGATTGATACCCCCTTCTCCTGGCTGGGTTAAGACAATCCCCAGTGTGATGCCAGATGCATCCACATGTACATGAAATGGCTTGTTCCAATCTGGGAATACTAAGATGGGTGCTGTAACCATCTTTTCTTTAAGGGTGTCTAAACTTTGCTGGCATTCCTCATTCCATAGGAATTTCACTTCTTTCTTTAACATCTTTTCCATAGGTGCTGTGATCTTTGCATAACCTTTGATGAATTTTCTATAGTACCCGGTATGATCGAGCACTATCCTCAATTGCTTTACTGAGTTGGGTGCTGGAATATTTACAATGATGGCAATCTTTGCAGGATCTACCATCAAGCCTTGTCTGCAAACAATATGACCCAACAAAATACCAAATGGTGCACAGAATATACATTTCTTCAAGTTAAGAGAAATCTGATATTGCATGCATTTCTCTAACATGAGCCATAAATCTCCTATATGCTTGTCGATTAATCCAAATATAGTCCAATCATCAAAATAGACTTCTAAGAATTTATGGATGTATTCCTTAAATATAACAACTACTACTCTAGAAAAGATAGCTTGTGCATTTTTAAGACCAAAGGGCATTACCGTATACTGGAATGAGCCCCATTCTGTTGCAAAGGTGGTCTTCTGTCGATCCTCAGGATGGATTCTGATATGGTGATAGCCTAAAAAGCAATCAGTGAATGAATAGATCTCCTGTCCTCCCACATTGTCTAAAAATTCAGCAGTAAAAGGTGTCGGAAATGGGTCATGAAGTGATGTGTCATTGAGTTTGTGCAAATCGACACAAATCCTGATTTCTCCTTTGGTTTTATTTTCCTACATGACCATGGGACTAACCCATTCGCTCTCTTCTATAGGTTCAATGATGCCTGCTGCTAGCATCTTATCAATTTCATCCTTAACTTTTATTTATAGCGAGGATTCAATCTATATGGACGCTGCTTAACTGGCCTAGCATCCTCTTTCAAAGGTATCCTCATTACTCCCAAATATCCTACTATTCCCTTCATCTCTGTGAACTTAGTGAGAAATAAGTCCTGATAGTCATGTAACAGATCTGTGATGTGTCCTACTGTTTCATCATCCCCATAGTCTCCAATAGAGGCAAACTTTGGTTCTGTTTCTATGCCAATATTGATCTTTTTAATCTTGATAGGTTCTGTGATAGCGGGAATTTCTAGTTTCGGTCCATCAACGTTGCGAGTCCCTTCTGACTCTGGAATGTTGACACCGCGAGGATTCACATCCTCATCATCTGGCTCTGCTGCGAAGTTGTAACATTCTAGCACATGTTCTAACTGTATGGCCCAATCAGGTTGAGCAAGCACTGATAGGGTACAGTCGTCAAATATCTTAGTCTTTATAACATCTAGAGCCTGATCAATGCTTGGATACTCAGATTCAAAAGTGAAAGTGAGTAGAAAGCTATCTATCATAAGTGGCCATGTGATGGTTCCTCTGCGCAACTCTGTCTCAGTGTACCAATTCCTTGGAATTGTGTCTAAAGTGTGAATGAATAGGTGAACCCATTCATCCTCTGGAATATCCGACCAACTCTATTCACAAATCTGAATATGTGACCTGGGGTCACTTTCTCATATATATTTCTACTATAAAGGTTCCTTGTCATTAGAGAATCTGATCGCCATCAGTCTCTTAAAATCATCCCATGATGTGATATGTTCTTTATGTGCATGCCACCATCTTGTAGGTGTGGATTTTACTGTAAGGTCAATAGCTGTCATCCTCTGCTCCTGAGGAATTTCCTGCTAAAACTGCTGTAAAAAGTCATTGACATCTACTAAGCCATGAAACGATGGAATATCAATAATCTCTGCACCGATCCATCGCAGTGACTTAGTCATAAACGCACATCTGCGAGCTGATACTTCGTAAAGTCTATTCTGCCAATTTTCTAAACCAACATCCGAATCTGATGCGCATGAGTTGTCGCATCGCCAACTGATATTTCCTTCTACTGTGGGGTTGATGTAATCACTCTAATTAGCAGTCATCTAATAAAGGATTTCCATGTTGCGCACCTCCTCCTCTGCTCTGATAGGTTCAATGTATCTAGGACCCTGGAAAGGATCCAACGGTGCAATGACCTGGAAAGGATCCAACGGTTCATGGCATTGATTACAATGAGAATTTTGCCCCAGTGGCAAAGATGGATTCAATCAGGCTAGCTCTAGCCATTGCAGCATCAAGGCAATGGGAGGTACATCACATGGATGTAAAATGTGCCTTTCTGAATGGTGATCTCACTGAGGAGATATATATTCAGCAGCCCCAAGGTTTTGCTACTGACCATTCTCTTGTGTGCAGGTTGAGAAAGTCATTGTATGGGCTAAAGCAAGCCCCCGGGGCTTGGTATGCCAAGATAGATAGCTTCTTGCTATCTCTGAATTTTGTTCGATGCAAATCAGATTCGAATGTCTATCTGAAGGTAATTAATGGTTCATTAATGATCATTGTTTTATATGTTGATGACCTCCTCGTTACAGGAAGCTCACAGGCTGAGATTGCTTCCCTAAAAGGAGCTATGAACCAAGCCTTCTCCATGATAGATTTTGGGCTCTTAAGTCAATTTCTGGGGCTTGAGATTGCTCAAAACAAAGCTGGAATCAAGGTGCACCAGTCCAAATATGCCTTGGATTTGCTGATAAAATTCAGAATGCAAGATTGCAAAGCATTCAAAACTCCTTTCCTTTCAGGAGTAAAGCTGGAGGAAGATGATTCTCCACCGATGGTAAACAACACTTTGTATAGACAGTTGATTGGATGTTTATTGTATTTGAAACATACTCGACCTGATATTTGTTATGCAGTCAGTGTTGCTTCTAGATTCATGGATTAGCCCCATGAGATCCATTGGAAAGCAGCCAAGAGGATCCTTAGCTTTGTTCAGGGAACAAGGACACATGGGATTTTCTATAAAGCCAATTCTGACCTTGAGTTAATTGGTTTTACTGACAGTGATTGGGAAGGTGATAGCATAGACAGGAATTCCACTTCAGGTTATGTGTTCATGCTTGCAGAAGGGCCAATCAACTGGTCAATCAAGAAACAGAGTGCCATTGCACTCTCATCTACAGAAGCTGAGTACAGAGAAGTTGTCAATGCAGCAACTCAGTGTTTATGGTTGCAGGGTTTACTTGGAGAGTGTGGTTTTGAACCTGAGTACTCAACTACCATCTACTATGATAATCAGAGTATCATTTGAATCTACAAAGATCCAGTTCAGAAGCAGAGAACCAGACACATTGAGATTCACATGCACTACATCAGAGAGCTTGTGCATGATGGCACCATTCACCTACTCTTCTGTTCATCTTCAGAACAAGTAGCTGATATCTTCACCAAAGCATTTTGTGAGAAGACCTTCAGCAATCTCAAATCACTGTTGGGGATTGCTGATCATGCTGTCAAAGCATGAGTAGAGACAAGATTCTACAATTTTGTTTTACAGTCCATGTTTAAGGGAGGATTTTCCGAAGTTGGTTTTGCCTCTTTCCTTGTTTCATATGGACTTGCAGTATGTAAAAGGGTGACTAAGCCTTGTTGCTAGGCCCTATATTTTGATTTATTACTCATAAATTCAGGATTAAGGGGGGGTGTTAGAATAATCAACCCATAGTATTTACCCACTTAGACATTAATTCATTTATTTTTGTCTTATTTGCCTAGTCCATGAGTCCCACCATGTGCAAGTTGTTAATTTCCTATCCATAGAGGTCAAACTTGCCATATTTGACTCATGTAGTGCTTGGGAAAGCCTTAGGAATCAAATCTGGTTTATTCCTAGCCTCCTAGGCGCCCTTCTACTTTTTCTGCTTTATTTTCTGCTTTTTCAGTGTTTTAAGGCACATAGGAAAGCAAGACTAGGTGAGGTGAATCAGCTATGTTGCCTCTTCCTCCTCCACTCTTTCCTCCATGCAAAAGGATTTATGAGCTTCCATTCCACCACTCATTAGCTTTCCCATGCGCCCTTGCCAATTCGTGAGCCTCATGACAGATTTGGGATCAACTTTTTACATCTATGGGGGATTTGCCTATTTTGGTTAAGCCTGCTTTATGCTAGTTTTGGATGCCTCCTTATGCATTCAACCTATTGATGTATTCTATATATTCAGCAACCTATGTTATTACAGGGTTGGCTATTGTACACTGAGTTAATATAATTTTGTGTTACAGCTCCATTTTCAGTCTCCATTGTTGACAATTTTGCATGATCAATTGTAATTTGTTGTGAGTGAAATTAATCTATTGCTGGTCAGAATTTCTACAGAAGTTCTTCTTCCTCGGTTTGTTTTCCCTTTCACTTTTCTTCTCAACAACTCGCTCCAGGTATTCACGCTGCTTAGGTTCCTCATATTTTCGTTCCTGACCCTCAGAACCTCTTGTTCTTCTCTTAGCCGATGAGATAGGTCATCTCCCTTCTCCCGTTGCCGTCTTTTTCTCATTTTTACTTTATTCATGGCTGGATATTTCTTCTCATCATTCCTGTGCTCTGATTTCTTATCTTCAGTGATTGGCTCAGCTTTCTTCTTATCTTCAGCAGATATTTTGATGACATCTTCTACATCCTGCGCTTAACTCCTCATCCTTGGAAATTATCTTACCTGTGATGTTCCTAATTTCACAACCCTAGGAGGCATTGCCATGGTGGATATACGACCACCATGCTCGAAGCATCTCAGAATGTCTTCTAAATGTTCCTCCCCAGACAGAACCCACTCGGTGTTATACTTTGGATTGGCAATGGCTGCAAACTCTGGAAATCACAGCACTCTGTAACGAAATTATCTCTGGACAGGGAAAACTTAACAATGCACTCTATAGCTCTCGGCTCTTTGCAATTGTAACCCTCCCGAATGAATAATTTCTACTTTTATGCCGAAGACGATAATCCCGGACACAACGGTCATCTAGACTGAACCCGTCGGTCGTATTAATTGCTTGGACGAGACCACACCCATCATCATGATCCTCAATAAATGGTGAAATCCGATCAATATTCCTTGAAATGTGTGTGTGCAGGCACCGGTCTAGTCAAATATTTGCCAAATCTACGGTAAGGTATACCGGTCATTTCTTCATTAACTTCCTGTCAGAAAGTGACTTGACTAGCCCTCTGTCTCGTTATAAAAGCTGGCTACGTGGCACGCAGAAACATCGCGCTGCCACACCGCATCACTTTGCTAAAAAAACACACATTTTTTTTCCAAAAGTGAATCGTCCTTATGCGATTCGTGATACTTAGAATACCTGCCGGTGTAGACTAATTCCCGGTGCGATGCCTCCTTTCAACTACATTGGACATCTGCACTGTCTGCGACTCTGAGTTAGGGCTGAGAGGTGGGGTGGCTATCACTATAGAGTGTAAGCCTACTGCCATTGATCATCATGGGAAGAAGCTCCCCATTCAGTTTGCTGAGCTGAACGGCTCCTCCCTCTGTAACTTGTTGTATCTGATATGGCCCCAACCAATGCGTCTTGAACTTCCCTGGAAACTTAAGAAATTTACTGTCATAGAGGAGTACTAGGTATTTGATCTGAAGAGTCTTACTCTTAATGTGTCTGTCATGCCAAGCTTTTTCTCTTGCTTTCTGTACTTTCTGGTGGAATCCGGCGATGAATCTGTCTTCCTCTAAGGCAAGCAGCTGTGCGAGCCTTTCCTACACCGTGTCTGTATCAGTCATTCCAGTGATTTGAGCAATTCTTAAACTAGGAAGAATATACTCCATAGGAATAATAGCCTCCTGTCCATACACCAAGCTGAAAGGTGTGTGTCTTGTAAGTTTCTTGCATGTGGTCCTATACGCCCATAGTACAGCGCTAACTCTGAGGTCCCAATCATTCCTTTGGCTGTTGCATATCTTGGTAAGAGCATTTTCTAAAATATTATTAAAGGCCTCCACTGTACCATTAGCTTGCGGGTGGTAGGGAGTGCTCTTATGGTGTTGTATCTGAAATTCTTCCGTCAATGCCTCAATGGTGCGGTTCAAGAAGTGGGTGCCTTGATCTCTCATTAAAATTGTTGGGAATCCAAATCTAGTGATGATGTTTTCAAAAATGAACCGTGCGGCTATAGCAGCATCACAGTTTCTTACTACTTTGGCCTCTGCCCACATGGTGAGGTACTCTATTCCAGTGATGATATATCTCGCACCAGTTCGTTTTCCTGATGGGTTGATAGGACCCACAAAGTCTATAGCCCACTTGTCAAATGCGCGCAACGTAATCTGTGGTCGCAATGGCATTTCATCCCGTCATGAAGGTTTTCCTACCCTCTGGAAGATATCGCAGCATCTACAAAAGTCCTTAGTGTCTTTATGTAACGCAGGCCACCATAATCCCGCGGTTAGGATTTTCTGCGCAGTCAGCTTTCCTGCGAAATGACCTCTTGTGGTACCTGAATGTGCTTCTCTAATAATAGCTTCTTTTTCATGCGGCATCACGCATCTGCACAGGACTTCATCTAGACCTAACTTGTATAACTGTATCTCGATCAGGGTGAAGTCTGATGCTTTAACAACCAACTGCCTCTTTTAATGCTTGGTAAACTCATCAGGTCCCCTTCCTATAGTGATAAAGTGAATGATATCAACATAGTACTCATCTATGATCTGGATAGAAAACAACTACGCATCTGGCAAATTGTCCTCTAGGTTACTTGGCTCTTCTCCTGAGTCTATTCACGACAGATGATTAGGTCCAGCGTTCAATCTTCCTAGTTTGACAATGATTTCAAAATCATACTCCTGAAATAGGAGTAACCATCTGCAGATTCTTCCCCCTAACACTGGCTTATTGACCAGATACTTCAATGCAGAATGGTCAGTAAACATCTTGAACGAGGAACCCAACAGGTAGTTCCTGAACTTCTGTAGCATGTACACCATAGCTAAGCCTTCTCTTTCTGTGGTGGTGTAGTTCTTTTCTGCTGTCGATAAGTTTTTGCTGGAGTATGCGATAGGATGATCGATACCTCCTTCTCCTGGTTGTGTTAAAACAACCCCTAGTGCAAAGCCAGATGCGTCCACATGTACATGAAATCGCTTAGTCCAGTCTGGAAATACTAAGATGGGTGTTGTAACCATCTTCTCTTTAAGTGTGTCTAGACTCTGCTGGCATTCCTCATTCCATAGGAATTTTACATCTTTCTTTAATAGTTTTTCCATTGGTGCTGTAATCTTGGCATATCCCTTGATGAATTTTCTGTAGTACCCGGTATGACCAAGTACTGTCCTCAATTGTTTGACTGATTAGGGTGCTGGAAGATTTACGATGATGGAAATCTTTGCAGGATCTACCATCAAGCCTTTCCTGCAAACAATGTGACCCAACAAAATAGCAAATGCCACACAGAATATACATTTTTTCAAGTTCAGAGAAATCTAGTACTGCCTACATTTCTCTAACATCAGTCTTAAATCTTCTATGTGCTTGTCAATTAATCCAAATACAGTCCAGTCATCAAAATAAACTTCAAGGAATTTATGGATGTATTCTTTAAATACATCAACTACTACCCTAGAAAAGATAGCTGGTGCATTCTTAAGACCAAAGGGCATTACCGTATACTGGAATGAGCCCCATTCTGTTGCAAACATGGTCTTATGTCGATCTTCTGGGTGGATTCTGATCTGGTGATAGCCTGAAAATCCATCAATGAAGGAGTAGACCTACTGTCCTCCCACATTGTCTAGTACTTCATCAGTGAAAGGTGTCAGAAATGGATCATGAAGCGATGCATCATTGAGTTTATGTAGGTCGACACAGATCTTGATGTCTCCTTTGGTTTTCTTCTCTTTCATGACCATGGGACTAACCCATTCGCTCTCTTCAACGGGCTTAATGATGCCTGCTGCTAGCATCTTATCAATCTCATCCTTAACTTTTTCTTTGTAGCACGGATTTAATATATATGGACACTGCTTGACTGGTCTAGCATCCTCTTTCAATGGTATCCTCATTACTCCCAAGTCTTCGACTATTCCCTTCATCTCTGTGAACTTGGTGGGAAATAGGTCCTGATACTCATGTAGCAAATCTGCAATCTGTCCAACTGTTTCATCAGTCCAATAGTCTCTAATAGAGGCAAACTTTGGTTCTGTGTCTGTGCCAATATTGATCTTTTTAAGCTTGATCGACTCTGTGATTGCTGGGATCTATAGCTTGGTTCCATAAACATTGCGAGTCCCTTCTGACTCTGGAATGTTGATGTTATGAGGATCGTCATCCTCCTCCTTTGGTTCTGATGCAAAATTATAACATTCTAGTGCCTCTTCTAACTTGGTGGCCCACTCAAGTTGAGCTGACACTGATATGGTGCAATCTTCAAATATCTTAATCTTTATTACCTCTAGGGCCTGATCAACATTTCGATACTCAGATTCAAAAGCGAAGGTAAGTAGAAAGCTATCTATTAGAATTGGCCACGTAGTCATTCCCTTGCACAATTCAGTCTCTGTGTACCAGTTCTGTGGAATTGGGTCCAAAGTGTGAATGAATCGGTGAACCCATTCATCCTCAGGAATGTCCAACCAATTCTATTCACACGTCTGAATATGTGACCTAGGGTCACTTTCACCTGCGTATCTCTGCTAGACATACTCTCTGTTGGTAGAGAATCTGATCGCCATCAGTCTCTTAAGATCATCCCATGATGTGATATTCTCTTTATGTGCATACCATCATCTTGCAGGTGTGGGTCGTACTGCAAGGTCCATAGCTGCGATCCTCTGCTTGTGAGGAATCTGTTGTTCGAACTATGTGAGAAAGTCCTGGATATCTGTTAGACCATGAAATGATGGAAGCTCGTTGATCTCTGCGCCAATCCATCGCATTGACTTAGTCATGTACGCACATCTACACGCTGAGACTTCGTAAAGTCTGTTCTACCAGTTCTCTAGACCAGCATCCGAATCCGATGCGCATGAGCTGTCACATTTCCAACTAATGTTTCCTTCTACTGTTGGGTTGATGTAGTCGCTCTGGTTCGCAGTCATCTAATAGAGACTATCCATGTTACGTGCCTCTTCCTCTGCTCGGATAGGTTTAATGTATCTAGGACCCTGAAGAGGATCTAACAGTGCGATGACCCAGATCTGTGTGTCCTCAAAGGTCATTTGTCTTCTCTTTAAGACGATAACGGCCATGTTACTGATCTCCCAATCAATGCCTAGCAGTGCTGGATATGGTCTACTGTCACCAATGATTTCTATAACTTCAAAGTGCACAGAGCTGCGAACTCCATCAATGTCAAATGGCACCTGCGATAATCGACCCAGGGGAGATACCCTCTGTTGATTAACTAACCTGAGATGGATAGGTGATCTGAATAACTTAGGGCTACCCATCTGTTCCCATGTCTGCTTAGTCAGAACATTTACCTTTGATCCTAGATCTAGGATTACCTTGTCCATTTCAAATTCTCCAACCTGTCCTATGAGTCGCATCTCTCTTCCTATTCTTGTATGTCCCATAATATTATGAATAGCACGCTGTGTACTGCTCACGGAAGAATATGGATGACACTGATCTATAATGCGCTGAAGTTCTCCAATAGCTTGCTCATTTCTCATGAGTTTTAAACAGCTGCGCAGGAAGGATTGTACACTTCTTGCCAACTTGTCTTCGTCGCAAGAGCTCGATGTGGTAGCCTGCGATATCTGTTCAGGGCTAATGCCACAAGGTTCTTGTTGCGTACGCCCCTAGACGGCTGTACCGGTGGTCCTGATTGCATGGGGTCATCAAAGAAAGTTTTAGCTTCCTGAAATGTCTATTTATTCTTCTGCAGGTCAAGTGGTGTTGCTTTGTTAGGAGCTTTACACACCCACTCTTGACCTGTGGTCTTTTCAGTCTCCTACGATGTCCCATTCGTGGAAGCACCACTGCAAGTCACAATGTTGACTCTTGGTTCTGGTTCTACCTGCTCGGCAGCAATAAGCTGGATGTTCTGGTGTACTGCTGGCTTAGGTTCTTTGATCTTAGCTATCAAGGTAGGGCAGTCTTCTATAGCGTGATCATAAGATTTGCAATAGTTACATGTGTTAGTAGGGCTCTGACAGTCCCTAGCATAATGTCCTACAACTCCACAGTTGTAAAAAGTAACTGGTCCGTGACCACGACCAAAGCCTTCTTCATGGCCAAAGCCTCTGAATCCTCCTCGTCCTCTAAACCCTCCTCCATGGCCACCATAAGCCAGATCATGCTGTGGTCCTGCTGCTGGACCCTGTGTGTCCGATTGAACTCTGTGCAAGTCTTTCTTTGCTCCGACCATGAGATCATAGGCTTGGAAATCGTGTTCGTCATGGCCTACTGAATTACAGAAGACGCAGTATAAGTTCTTAGGTGTATGCACATACTTCTGAACTAGAGGGCACTGGTGAGGTAGATGTCCTCTTGTTTTGCATATTTCACACCACGGCCTGTGGGTCTGTGGTAAGGGGTTAGGAGCCCCGGTTGCAAAATATTCTACAAATAATGGACAGTTATCTTTAGTATGGCCTTGTGTTTTACACATTACACACCATATGTCTTGCGCAACCTCTTTCCCTTTCTTAAGCTCATGTATGTGTATCGTAAGATTAGCCAACTGGTTTTGCAGATTTGTCATACCTGTATTGGTTTCAGCTAGAGGGGAAGCCTCTAGTTTCATCACCATCTCCAATGCGTCGTCCTGCATCTAGAGTTTCTATTGCATTAATGGTAGTCTGATATGAGGGAGCAGCACTGCAATAAACCATTCTTTATGCTGCTCCGGCGCAAACTCAAAGCTGACTTGGTCTATAAGGGCTTTAAATTTCTGATCAAAGTCCTACATTGACTCTGTAGGTAACTGTTTGATGTCTTTAAGCTCTGTAATGCACCATGAATCAGACTTAGGTTTCTTAAACTCTTTAATCATAGTGGTCCTGACCTGGACAAGTGTTCTAGGTACCGCTGAGGTATACTTCATATACCATGTTAAGGCTCGTTCTCTCAGTGTAGTGACCAACTGTACAAGTTTAATATTATCATCAGTGATCCCTTTAATGGTCCACATGGCTTCACATAGAAACCAATGTTGCTCTGGGTCTTCTACCCATGTACCCTTAAAGATAGGTAGCTTCATATCATCCCCCATTCTATTTCTGTGTGTTGGATGTTGATTTGCTGTGTTACTACCACTCGGTGGTGTAGGTGGAGGGGATGTAGCGGTAGTATGTACTGTCTGCGAGCTACTGGATGGAGTTCCTACGGGATTGTTCTGAGTCCCCATATGTTTCTAAGGGGTATAAGGGTGGTAAGGGATACCTCCTTCTGTTCTGTCTGTAGTACTGTGACTCTGTTGTCTAGTACTATCTGAACTGTCTTCAAATATGGGAGATATGAAATCTACTTTGTATTTCTTTCTACTATGTGTACGTCCAATGTCTTCAAAATCACTTTCAAATTCTTGTGACATTACTATCTTTACTTATTCATCTGAAACTAGATCCATTGTTCCTTTTTCATGTAATAACATCTTAATGGACAAGTTTAAAGATTTTAGGTACTTACCGCGATATCCCTTGAAGAAGTACCGCTCAGCCTCGTTGAAGCTTTTTGTCTGGTCGACTGCAAAATCTATGACGAAGCCGTCTAGCACACTCGTAAGCCAGAAGTCTACTGCTCTCGTAATGGGATTATCAAGGTTTTGCACGGTCTGAATCAGCTTCGGTGTCCAGACAATGTTTCTTTTCTTCTTGAATATGCTGGTATCAATCAACTTTGATAGCCAGTCATAAAGATCGTTTCCAAAGGTCGCAAAAAATATCGCATGTAGGTCTGTAATGATATGTTTTTGTAACCATTCCTCTGTACTCAGTCTAGGACTCTTGTTCTCTTGTTCAGCAAACTCTTTCTCTATAGACACAAACCACTCATTGCGTTCATCTCTAGTAGGATGCCAACAGAACATTAGCACTTAGTTTGTTCAAAACTGGAAACATAACCATTTGTTGGTCGTCTGGGCAGACCCGGGTTTACTATAATTAACCAACAACACCCCTAGCTCACTGGCCCTTTCAACGACAGACCACAAAGCGGCCTGAAGTCTCACCTGAAGTGATCCTAATGGGTTGAGCAAAGACTCAGGTGTCTTGGTCAGGTTCTGTCGCATCCTATGTGCGCCTCGCAGCTCTTCTTAGCCTACAAGATATCTATCACTGCGCTACAATGCGTAGTTTCCTCTTACTCGCACTGAATTTAACTCTTATCCCTTATCCCATCGCCTCATCCTGGAAACATGTTACTTCTCTCCTTTGCTCAGTTCTTAACTGTAGTGCACCACAGCTCCTCTGATGGTGCGATATATCCTCCTTGCGATATCCTACCACTGCGGTTCAGCGTACCTAGTGTACTGGTGTTCAACTTACAGCACTCAACACATGAGACTATTTCACACCGTGACTCTTAACTGTCTCAAGTGAAACTTAGACAGACTCTTATACGAAATACTTAAAGACTCAACTTGCATTCAACCTTTAAACATGCTGTGAACTAAATAACACATACATACATTTACTGTAAGCAAAGTTCATGTAATGAATGACAGATATAACAAGCAAATACAATCACATGAACCAATCACACAACGCTTAGATTTTACGTGGTTCACTTCCAGGGTAGAAGCTACGTCCACAGAACTATGTTTCTATATTATAACTTGAGATAGGTACACAGTTATGCTGCACTGCATTTGTAGCTAGAGATCTTCTAGGTAACTCCGCACATAGCCTGGAGCCCTTCTCTCTTAGATATCTTCTCTATATTGCCTTCTTACAATATACTCTTACTCTCTCTCTCTCTCTCTCTGTCAATCCCTGTGGATTGTTACAATACAAAATACAATGAACTAATAGACTACTGATAGTCTGACTAGCTGGATGTCTTAAAATGCACAAAATGCCAACCTTTTACACTACAAAATGCATCCCTTTATAGGTGGCCCAAATTTCTCGCCATTACAAAACTATGGGCCTGACCCAACAGTAGCCCAAAACCCTAATTAGTGACAGTCGGTATATATGTACTTGGAGTATCCGCTTTCCATCACACCACGGCTCTCTATAGTCTTCCATGCTTCCCGGCGTTGACCATGGTACTATGCACCGCTTCCCTTCTTCTGTCCTTCGTCTTCAATACCTCGGCCTGGTCGCTCCTTTTCCTTTATGAGGGTAGCTGAGCCCTCCTATCTTCGCCACTGCCTTCAATGTAGTGGTTGAGCTCTCTCTTCTCGGCCGCTCAGGTACTGTCATCTCCTTTGACTTCTCTATTCAAACAGTCACAGTTTCCAGCTCTGCTCTACAGCTAGAAACATGCTACGGCATCGTAGCTTCACCTTATCTCTTTGTCTTCACCAAACTATCTATTCGCCAAACTGGCAGCTTTTCCTGTACCTGTGAGACTCTGCTCCAACAACAGTTATCTTTAGTATGGCCCTGTCCTTTACACTTTGTACACCATAGTTCTTGTGCAACCTCTTTCCCTTTCTTAATCTCATGTAGCTGTAATGTGAGATTGGCTAACTGATTCTGTAGGTTTGTCATACCTGTACTAGTCTCAGCTAGAGGTGAAGCCTCTAGTTTCATTGCCATCTCCAATGCTTCACCCTGCATACAGAGTATCTGTTGCATAAGGGGAAGTCTAATATGTGGGAGCAATGCTGCGATGAACCATTCCTTATGTTGCTCTGGCACAAACTCAAAGCTAACCTAGTCTATAAGAGCTTTGAATTTCTGATCAAAGTCCCATACTGATTCTACAGGTAATTGTTTAATGTCTTTAAGCTCTGTGATACACTGTGACTTAGACTTAGGTTTCTTAAATTATTTGATCATGGCAGTCCTGACTTGTATGAGCATTCTGGGCTATGCTGATGTATACTTCATATACCATGTTAAAGCTCTGTCTCTAAGTGTAGTGGCCAACTGGACAAGTTTAGTATTATCATCCTGGATATGTTTAATGGTCCATACGGCTTCACATAGGAACCAATGTTGTTCCGGGTCTTCTGCCCATGTACCCTTAAAGGTAGGTAACTTCATGTCGTCCCCCATTCTATTTCTACGTGGTGGATTATGAGTTGCTGTATTACTACCACTTGGTGGTGTAGATGTAGGTGGTGTAAAGGTAGTATGTACTGTATGTGAACTACTAGATGGAGTTCCTACAGGATTTTTCTGAGTCCTGGTCGTTTTCTGTGGGGTATAAGGGTGGTAAGGGATACCCCCTACTATTCTTTCTCTATTATTTTGACTCTGTTCTCTAGTATGGTCTGAACTATCTTCCACGAAGGAAGATCTGAAATCTACTTTATATTTCTTACCACTACATGTACATCCAATTTCTTCAAAATCACTCTCAAGCTCTTGTGACATTACACTTACTGAACTTATTCATCTAAGAATATATCCATTACTCCTTTTCATGTAATAACATCTTAATAGATGAATTTAAAGAGTTCAAGTACTTACCGCGATATCCTTTGAATAAGTACCTCTCGGCTTCACTGAAACTTTTTCTTTGATCAACTACAAACTTGGTAATGAAGCCTTCCAGCAAACTTGCAAGCTAGAAGTCTACTGCCCGTGAAATGGGATTGTCTATGCTCCTCATGGTCTGAATCAACTCCGGTTTACAGACAATGTTTCTTTTCTTCTTGAATATATTCTTATCAGTCAACTTTGACAACCAGTTGTACTGCTTGTTTGCATAGGTCGCAAAAAATATCTCATGCAGATCTGTGAATATATGTTTTTGTAACCAGTCCTCTGTACTGAGCCTAGGACTCTTGTTTTCTGTAGCAACAAATTCTCTTTCCTTAGACCCAACCCACTGGTTGATTTCTTCTTTAGTAGCATGCCAACAGAAAATTAGCGTTTCAAGTTGTTCAAAGATGGAAATGGAACCATTTGTTGGTTTAACTGGGGGAAGACCTAGGTTTACTTTAATGTACCAACAATACCCCTAGCTCATTGGCCCTTTCAGTGATAGACCGCAGAACAGCCTGAAGTCTCACCCGAAGTGATCTTAGATGGGGTGGCTGAAGACTCAGGTGTCTTCAACTGGGTTCTGTAGCATCCTAGGTTTCTGTTGACTCTGGTTAACCAGCGGGATATCTCTACAAGGATGATCTCTCCTTCTAGCTGGCGCTGGTAGGGAGTAGACTCTTATCGCATTGCATCTTCTATGGCGATGCACAAAATTACTCTTTTGCTCAGCTCCTTCCCTGTGATATCTCACACCGCAGCTCCTCAGACGATGCGATATCGCCTTTCTATGCTATAATATGTCCTATAATGAGGCTCAATATGTGTATCAACTCTCAAGGTCCTACAACCTCCTTCCTGGGTCTAATAACTCTGTTAACCTTCACAAGGGTGTTAAACCACTTCACTTACACTTCTACAGTTTAACACACTAACATCAACTGCGCTCAACTCACGAAACTCATATACCGGAGTCACTTAACGCTGTAACTATCAAACTATCATGAATCAAGCACTGATAAACTCATATACAGGCTACTTGATACATTAAAATTGTGTTTAACCTTCTATGTGCTATAAACTGAAGCATAACATACATACATTCATCAACTGATAAGCAACATTCATGTAATAGATGAAAGATAGCAAACAGGTAAAACACAATCACATGAACAGTCGCACAAGACATGGGTTTTACGTGGTTCACTTCCAAGGGGGAAGCTACATCCACAGGAACTGGTTTTTATATTATATCTTGAGAGAGTAAACATAGTTCCATTGCAACCTATTATGTAGCTTGAGATCTTCTGGGAAACTCCACAAACACAACCAGGATCCCTTCTCTCTCTTAGATCTCTTCTATTTCTATATTGCTTCCTTCTTACAAGATACTCTTCCTTTCTCTCTCTCTCAATCCCTGTGGATTGTTACATTCATGCTCAAGGATACAGCTACTGGTTGCAGTAAGATAATACAGACTTGACAACAGAACCAGAGCTCAACTCAAAGAATAGCTAACTGACCAACTAGCTAATTGTCTATCTAAATGTTTGGCTAGCTAACCTTTCATAATACAAAATACATGTTTATATAGGCGGCCCGAAGGTCTCGCCCTGTTACAACACTATGGGCCTTTCCCAATAGTAACCCAAAAAAACCCTAACTATGACAGTTGGCCTATCTGTACTTGAACTGCCGCTTTCCATCACACCATAGCTTTTTGCAGTATTCCATGCTTCCCGGCGCTGATCGTGGGTATGGGCACCGCTTCCTCGTTTTCTCCCCTTCTATCCTTTGTCTTCAATACCTTGGCCCGTTGCTCCTTTTCTATTTATGAGTGTAGTTGAGCCCTCCTGTCTTCACCGCTACCTTAAGTGCAGTGGTTGAGCTCTCTCTTCTCTGTCACTCGGGTACTGTTTCCTTTGACTTTCTTGTTCCGATATAGCAGCTTTTCCTGTAGTTGTGGGGCCTTGCTCCAACACTAAGCTACAGAACCTTTCTCTAATCTGCGCACTCAGCTGCAGATCCTTCCTTCCAAAACCCTCTACGCACTCAGCTGCAGAGGTCGTCTATGCACTCAGCTGGGACTTAACCTTAACAAAACCCTCTGCGCACTTAGATGCAGAGGTCGTCCACGCACATAGATAGGAATTAAACTCAAACCCAAAAATAGGCCTTCTTCACATCAAATTATCATCATACAAGAACCTTCGAAAAAGCTCTTTTCTCCTTTACATAAGTGCCTATTTATACAAGTGCACTATTACAATACCATGTGTTTAAACCATGGGCTTAAAAACCATGAGTTCAAACCATGGGTTAATTACAAAAAGAGGGGCTTCGACCCAACCCTGAAACCCCTAATACTATTTTGGGTCGCAACTCCACTTACAAGATTCGCACCAAAACCGTGGAGTTGCGAAAGTTAAGGACCTTCGAGGTCCGTGCCCTAACAACAAATATACATGTGTAGGATAATGACACTCGGGGGAAAATCCCCTCCCGGTAAAAAGGGAATCAACTGTAAAGGATATATAAAATGGCTCTGCATGGCTAGGCATGAGATAAGCTTAGGCTATATGTTTGAAATGCAATGTCAGGGAAGCCGACATAAAGCTCAGTAAGGTAGGCAAAGCTCATGAAAATGCAATTACAACTTGACATACGGGAGTCCTGAGGGAAATAGGCCAGCAAAAGATCAAGAGAAGTATGAGGCTCTTGCGAAATGTCATGGCGATACTATACAATGGACTCTGACACCCTAATGGACAAAACGTCAGCATGTGCACCAAATGCAGATCAGGCGCTAACTAGGGTACCCATGTAAGGTCAAGCTCTACCACTCATATCATGCCACTTCTAAAACAACAAGAAGGTTCTGTGACATAATAGAGTGGGTTTGTACCTAAGGCTATGATGAAACAGTCATAAGGTCATGCAAAATGCAAATGGTGATGAAACTTAACCTATATGCCAGTTTAGAAATGATACCTGAGATCGGTACAAACGAGTCAATCCAACGGCTGAAACGACACTCAAAAGTGTCTCCTACATCAAGAGTTAGGTCAAAAATGGTCCAAAATGAATAGAAATAGTCCAAACTATAGGAAAGGGGGTAAAAATTTTCAAAAATTTGAAAAATTTCTATAAATAGTAAAAAATTCAAAACATTATAAAACATTTGAAATTTTTACCCAATTGAGCTCAGATTTTCAACTACAAATTCCAGGAGATCCAGCCGACGAAATCCACTACCGTTTCTTCCAGGTACTTACCCATGCTCTTCTCTTCCATTTAAATGCAATTTTTATCAAATTCCATGGTCATTTGAGGTTTCTAGGCCAATCTAAAAAGGGCGCTATGGACCACGTGGAAATTGAGGGTTTTTCCACGTATATGGCTAGCTATACGTGGAAAATGCCCCAAAACCCGCGTACATATGCGACTGCTTGGAAAACAGTCGCGTATGCGGCCATGCATGAGATTTTTTAAGTAAGCTAATGGGGAAACTTGCAATTTTTTGCGCAGTATGGTCCTGTGTTGTGAGATATCGCAGGGAAGGAGCTCAGTAGAAAAATAAGTTTGCACATCGCCATAGAAGATGCGATGCGATAAGAGTCTGCTCCCTATCAGCGCCAGCCATAAGGAGAGATCGTCCTCGTAGAGAGATCCCGCTGGCTAAGGAGAGTCACAAGACCCTAGGATGCTACAGAACCCGGTTGAAGACACCTGAGTCTTCAGCCACCCCATCTAGAATCACTTCAAGTGAGACTTTAGGCCGCTTTGTGGTCTGTCGCTAAAAGGGCCAGTGAGCTAGGGGTTTTGTTGGTACAATAAATTAAAACCCGGGTATACCCTGGAAAGAGCCAACAAACGGTTTCATTGTCGATTTTGAACAAATTGAAGAGCTAATGTTTTGTTGGCATCCTACTAAAAAAGAACTCAACCAGTGGGTTCGGTCAAAGGAAAGATAATTTGTTGTGACAGAAAACAAGAGTCCTAGGCTCAGTACAGAGGACTGGTTACAAAAACATATCTTCATAGATTTGCATGAGATATTTTTTGTGACCTATGCAAATGAGCTGTACGACTGGTTATCAAAGTTGACTGATAAGAATATATTCAAGAAGAAAAGAAACATTGTCTGGACACTGGAGCTGATTCAGACCGTGAGGAGCATAAACAATCCCATTTCACGAGCAGTAGACTTCTGGCTTGCAAGTTTGCTGGAAGGATTCATTACCGAGTTCGCAGTTGATCAAAGAAAAAGTTTCAGCGAAGCCGAGAGGTACTTCTTCAAATGATATCGTAGTAAGTACTTGAACTCTTTAAATTCGTCTATTAAGATGTTATTACAAGAAAAAGGAGTAATGGATATAGTCTCAGATGAATAAGTTCAGTAAGTGTAATGTCACAAGAGTTTGAGAGTGATTTTGATGAAATTCGATGTACACATAGTGGTAAGAAATATAAAGTAGATTTCATATCTTCCTTCGTAGAAGACAGTTCATACCATACTAGAGAACAGAGCCAAAGTGATACAAAAAGACCAGTAGGGGGTATCCCTTACCACCCTTATACCCCACATAAAATGACCGGGACTTAGAACAATCCCGCAGGAACTACATATAGTAGTTCAC
Organism: Pseudotsuga menziesii; assembly: GCA_001517045.1. Classification (NCBI taxonomy): domain Eukaryota; kingdom Viridiplantae; phylum Streptophyta; class Pinopsida; order Pinales; family Pinaceae; genus Pseudotsuga; species Pseudotsuga menziesii. The sequence goes on from LPNX010557420.1 coordinate 87,221, forward strand.
ACACAGTACACACTATAGTTACATCACCAAGTGGTAGTAACACAAAAAATCAGAACCCACCACGTAGAAACAGAATGGGGGACGAAATGAAGTTACCAACCTTTAAGGGTACAGGGGCAGAAGACCCGGAACATCATTGGTTCCTATGTGAAGCCATATGGACCATTAAAAAGATCTAGGATGATAATACCAAAATTTTCCAGTTGGCCACTACACTTAGAGACAGAGCCTTAACATGGTATATGAAGTATACAACAACGCAGCCCAGAACGCTCATACAAGTCAAGACCGCCATGATCAAAGAATTTAAGAAACCTAAGTTTGAGTCATAGTGTGTCACAGATCTTAAAGACATTAAACAGTTACCTACAGAGTCCGTATGGGACTTTGATCAGAAATTCAAAGCTATTATAGACTAGGTTAGCTTTGAGTTTGCACCAAAGCAACATAAGGAATGGTTCATCGCAGCACTGCTCCCGCATATCAGACTTCCCCTCATGCAACAGAGACTCCGTACGTAGGATGAAACATTGGAGATGGCAATGAAACTAGAGGCTTCACCTCTAGCTGAGACTAGTACAGGTATGACAAACCTACATAACTAGTTAGCCAATCTCACATTACAACTACATGAGATTAAGAAAGGGAAAGAAGCTGCACAAGAACTATGGTGTATAAAGTGTAAAGGACAGGGCCATACTAAAGATAACTGTCCAGTATTTGTTGAATATTTAGCAAGTGGGGCCCCTAACCCCTTAATACATACCCAAGGTCCATGGTGTGAACTCTGCAAAACAAGAGGGCATATACCACAGGAATGCCCTTTACTTCAAAAGTATGTTCAAACCCCTAAGAACTTATATTGTAACTTCTGCAAGTGAGTAGGTCATGATGAACATAATTGTCGAGCTTATGATCTCATGATAGAGAGAAAGTATGACTTGTACAGAGTCCAGTCAGAGACACCAGGTCCAGTAGCAGGACTACAGCATGAACCGGCTCATGATGGCCATGGTGGAGGATTCAGAGGATGAGGCCTTGGAGGAGGCTTTGGCCATGGCCGTGGACCGATCACTTATTACAATTATGGAATTGTAGGACATTATTCTAGAGACTGTCAGAACCCTAGTATGACATGTAAGTATTGCAAGTCCTATGATCACCCTATAGAAGAGTGTCCAATCTTGATAGCCAAGATTAGGGATCCTAATCTAGCAGTAAACAAGAACATTCAGCTTATTGCTGCTGAGCAGAAAGAACCGGAACCTAGAGTCAATATAGTGACTCGCAGCGGTGCTTCTACTAATAGGACATCGCACAATGCAGAAAAGAATACAGGTCCGGAGTGGGTGCGCAAAGCAAATAATAAATCAACACCACTTGACCTGCAGAAGAACAAAGAAACGTTTCAACAAGCAAAAACTTTATTTACTGAACCTACAACATTGGGATCGCAGGTATTGCCGTGTAGGGGTGTACCGCAACAAACACCTTGTGGCGTTAGTCCGATGTAGATATCGTAGGCTACCACATCTGGAAGGTACGAAGAGGATGAGTCGACAGGAAGTGTACAATCCTTCCTACGGATCTGCTTGAAACTTGTATGAAATGAGAAATCCATCGGAAAGCTTCAGTGCATCATAGATCAGTGTCAACCGTCTTCTTCCATGAACAGTGTGTAGCAGGCTATTCATAATATTATGGGCCATACAAGAACAGGAAGAGAGATGAGACTCACAGTGCAAATTAGAGAATTTGAAATGGATGAGGTAATCCTAGATTTAGGATCAGAGGTAAATGTTTCGACTAAGCAGACATGGGAATAGATGGGTAAACCTAAGTTAGCAAGATCACCTATCCATCTGCAACTAGCCAATCAGCAGAGGGTATCACCACTGGGTCGATTACCGCAAGTACCAGTTGATATTGATGGAGTTCGCAGCTTTGCAGACTTTGAAGTCATATAAATCATTGGTGATAGAAAACCGTACCTATCTTTACTAGGTATTGATTAGGCAATCGATAACATGGTTGTTATCAACTTAATGAAAATACAAATGACCTTTGAGGATAATCATATCTAGGTCATCGCATCGTTAGATCCTTTCCAGGGTCCTTGCTACATCGAACCTATCAGAGCAGAGGAGGAGGTGCACAAAATGGAAATCCTTTATCAGATGACTGCTAATCAGAGTGATTACATCAACCCTACCATAGAAGTAAATATCAGTTGGCGATGCGACAGCTCATGCGCATCAAATTCAGAGGTTGGTTTAGAAAATTGGCAGAATAGACTTTACGAAGTCTCAGCTCGTAGATGTGCGTTTATGACTAAGTCACTGCTATGGATCGGCATAGATATTATTGACATTCCATCGTTTCATGGATTAGCGGATGTCAATGACTTTTTACAGTAGTTTGAGAAAGAAATTCCTCAAGAGCAGAGGATGAAAACTATGGACCTTGCAGTAAAAGCCACACCTGCAAGATGGTAGCATGCACATAAAGAACATATCGCATCATGGGATGATCTTAAGAGACTGATGACGATCAGATTTTCTAATAACAAGGAGCCTTTACAACAGAAATACATAGGAGAGAGTGACCCCAGGTCACATATTCAGATTTGCGAAAAAATTTGGTCGGATATTCCAGAGGATGAATGTGTTCACATATTCATTCACACTTTAGACACAATTCCAAGGAATTGGTACACTGAGACAGAGTTGCACAGAGGAACCATCACATGGCCACTTATGATAGACAACTTCCTACTCACTCTCACTTTTGAATCTGAGTATCCAAGCATTGATCAAGCTCTAGATGTAATAAAGACTAAGATATTTGACGACTGTACCCTATCAGTTCTTGCTCAGCCTGATTGGGCGAGCAGTTGGAACATGCGCTAGAATGTTACAACTTTGCAGTAGAGCCAGATGATGAGGATGAGAATCCTCGCAGTTTCAACATTCCCAAGTCAGAAGAGACTCACGATGTTGATGGACCGAGACTAGAAATTCCCGCTATCACAGAACCTATCAAGATTAAAAAAATCAATATTGGCACAGAAACAGAACCAAAGTTTGCCTCTATTCGAGACTATTGGGATGACGAAACAGTAGGACACATCGCAGATCTCTTACATGACTATTAGGACCTATTTCCCACTAAGTTCACAGAGATGAAGGGAATAGTAGGATATTTGGGAGTCATGCGCATACCATTGAAAGAGGATGCTAGGCTAGTTAAGCAGTGTCCATACAGATTGAATCATCGATATAAAGAAAAAGTTAAGGATGAAATTGATAAGATGCTAGCAACAGGCATCATTGAACCTGTAGAAGAGAGCCAATGGGTTAGTCCCATGGTCGTGCAGGAAAAGAAAACCAAAGGAGAAATCAGGATTTGTGTCAATTTGTGAAAACTCAACAACGCATCACTTCATGACCCATTTCTGACACCTTTTACTGATGAAGTTTTAGACAATGTGGGAGGACAAAAGGTCTACTCCTTCACTGATGGCTTTTCAGGCTATCACCAGATCAACATCCATTCAGAGGATCGACACAAGACCACTTTTGCGACAAAATGGGGCTCATTCCAGTACATGGTAATGCCCTTTGGTCTTAAAAATGCACCAGCTATCTTTTCTAGAGTAGTAGTTACTGTATTTAAGGAATACATCCATAAATTCTTAGAATTCTATTTTGATGATTGGACTGTATTTGGATTAATCGACAAGCATATAGGAGATTTAAGGCTCATGTTAGATAAATGTAGGCAATATCAGATTTCTCTTAACTTGAAGAAATGTATATTCTGTGCGCCATTTGGTATTCTGTTGGGTCATATTGTTTGCAGACAAGGCTTGATGGTAGATCCTGCAAAGATTGCCATCATTGTTAATCTTCCAGCACCCAACTCATTCAAGCAATTGAGGACAGTGCTCGGTCATACTAGGTACTATAGAAAATTCATCAAAGGTTATGCAAAGATCACAGCACCTATGGAAAAGTTGTTAAAGAAAGAAGTGAAATTCCTATGGAATGAGGAATGCCATCAAAGTTTAGACACACTTAAAGAGAATATGGTTACAACACCCATCTTGGTATTCCCAGATTGGAACAAGCCTTTTCATGTACATGTGGATGCATCTGGAATCACACTAGGGATCATCTTAACCCAGCCAGGAGAAGGGGGTATCGATCACCCTATCACAAACTCAAGCAGGAAGCTATCTACCATGGAAAAGAACTACACCACTATAGAAAGAGAAGGATTAGCTATGGTGTATGCTCCACAGAATTTCAGGCACTACCTGTTGGGTGCCCCGTTCAAGATGTTCACTGACTAGTCTGCTTTAAAGTACTTGGTCAATAAACTAGTATTAGGAGGAAGGATCTGTAGATGGTTACTCTTATTTCAGGAGTATGATTTTGAAATTATTGTAAAACCAGGGAAATTAAATTCCGGACCTGATCATCTGTCGCAGATAGATTCAGGCGAAGAACCAAGTAATTTAGAGGACAATTTTCCAGATGCACAATTGTTTTCTATCCAGATCACATATGAGTATTATGCTGATATTATTCACTTTCTCACTACAGGGTGGGCACCTGTTGAGTTTAATAAACAATAGAAAAAACAATTAGTTGTTAAAGCAGCAGACTTCACTTTGATCGCAGGACATTTATATAAGTTAGGTCCAGATGAAGTCTTGCGTAGATGCGCTATGCCACACAAGAAAGAGGCCATTGTCAGAGAAGCACATTCAGGTGCTGCAGGAGGTCATTTCGCAAGAAAGATGACCGCTTAGAAAATCCTAGCTGCAGGATTATGGTGGCCTACTTTGTATAAAGACACTAAGGAGTTTTGCAAATTCTATGATATCTGCCAGAGGGTAGGAAAACCTTCGCGGAGAGATGAAATGCCGCTGCAACCACAGATAAAATTGCGGGCATTTGACAAGTGGGCTATAGATTTTGTGGGTCCTATCAACCCACCCAGGAAACGAACTGGTGCGAGATACATCATCACAGGAACAAAATACCTCACCAGGTGGGCAGAGGCAAAAGCAGTAAGGAATTGTGATGCTGCTATAGCTGCACAGTTCATGTTTGAAAACATCATAAGTAGATTTGGATGTCCAGTAATCTTGATGAGTGATCAAGGTACACATTTTATGAACCGCACTATTGAGGCCTTGATGGAGGAATTCCAGATCCAGCACCATAAGAGCACTCCCTACCATCCTCAAGATAATGGTACGGTGGAGGCCTTTAACAAGATTCTAGAAAATGCTCTTATTAAGATCTGTAACAGCCAAAGAAATGATTGGGACCTCAGGGTTAATGCTATATTATGGGCTTATAGGACTACATGCAAGAAACTTACAGGACACACACCTTTCAGCTTGGTGTATGGAAAAGAGGTTGCTATGCCTATGGAATATATTATTCCTAGTTTAAGGGTTGCTCAAATTACCGGGATGGATAATACAGATACAATGAATGAAAGACTAGTGTAGCTACTTGCCTTAGAGGAAGACATATTCATCACAGGATTTTATCAGAAAGTGCAGAAGGCACGAGAGAAAGCTTGGCATGATAGGCACATCAAGAGCAAGATTTTTCAGATAGGAGACTTCGTGCTCCTCTATGACAGTAAGTTTTTTAAGATTCCAGGGAAGTTCAAGATGCATTGGTTAGGGCCATATCAGGTTCAGCAAGTTATAAATGGAGGTGTTGTTCAGCTCAGCAAACTGAACAGGGAGATTCTTCCCACTTTGATTAATGGAAGTAGACTTAAGCTTTATAGTGATAGCCACTCCACCTCCCATCCCTAACTCAGATAGTTTATTGAGTGCAGATGTCCAGTGTAGTTGAAAGGAGGCATCGTACCGGTAATTAGCCTACACACAAAAAAATACTAAGTATGAGGAATTGTATCAGAAAAGTGTATGATGCACAAGTCATAGGACGCTTGCAGAGTGTTGAACATTGCGGTGTTCATGCCGACACTTTGGTTTGAGACAATGCGGTGTGGAATTGCAGTGATGTGATGTTCCCCGTCCCATGTAGATGATTTTAAAAAAGAGGCAGAGGGCTAGTCACTTTTCCCTCTGACAAGCAGTGAATCTAGATACGACAACTATATGTTGCCCTAGATTTGGAAACAGTATAAATATTTGTCCAGATTTGATAAATCTTCGACGAGAACGGCGCCTGCACACAAGTTTTGAGGGAAATTTGATCATATTTTCAGCAATTAATGAGGATCGAAACGACGGGTGTTGTCTTTTCCATGCAATTAATACAACTTACGGGTCTAGCCAAATGACCGTTGCTTCAAATATTATCACCTTCATTATAAATTCAGAGACCATTCATCCAGAAGGGTTACTTTTGCGATTTCTGAGAGTATAGAGAAATTTGTAAGAGTTTTCCCTGTGAAGAAATACTGCAGTTACAGAGTGCTGGTTTTCCCCAATTTCGCAGCCATTGCCAGTTTAGAGTATTGCACTGAGTGGTTTATGTCTAAGACAGAACATTTAGAAGACATCGTGCAAATATTCCAGTGTGATGGCCTTGTGTCCGCTATGACGATGCTGCCCAAGGTTGTGAAAGTAGGTACATCATAGGTCAGACAGCCGCCAAGGATGAGGAGTCAAGATCAGATAGTAGAAGAATCTAGCCCAGAGCCGGAGGAAGAAGTTCATATGGAAACAGAGTACATCATGCCATGAGTTGAGGAAGCACTAGAGGTAACCATTCCCAAGGGTGCTAAGTTTCCTATTCCCCTTCCACCGATTGATTCTCGTGTCAAGGAAGATGGAGATATGTTAGGATATGCCCCTTTTCTCAAATTTATAAACTATAACCATGGAGATAGTAAGACATATCCTCAGTTTTAGCTGGACCAGTATCTCACAGTGTAGAGGAACCCGAGGACCGACGCAGATGAGTTTGTTCCTATGGAACATGTCCAGATTCTTGAGTAGTCAGTCCTGCTCAATTTGTTGAGAATACCATATTTTGGACGAGGTGCATAGGTTAATGTCGTGGTGCGCATGCTACTTTCTTATGTACATGGAGGTTACCTTTGGCTAGGTAACAGGATTGATCTGAACGTCGATCTGATACACCACATCATCGGGCTGTCCAAGACCAGTAAGGACCCTCAGACACATATATCAAGTAAGAGAAAGGATTCCAAGCTATCAGCAACCCCATTTAACAAGTATAAGCTACAAAGAGGAGGTAGGACTTATGACCTCACAGCACTAGTAGATGATACACTCAGATTTACAACAAGTTTGCTTGCAGGCAGACTGTTAACCAAGGTTCTCCCAAAGGAAGTCACAGAATCAGTAATTCACCTTGCCATACAAGTTGCGGAAGGTGAACAATTTAATTGGTGTTTATTGTTATAAAATATTTTTCTTCAAGATTGTTTGACAGCACAGGATGAGCCGAACCACCCCTTCCATTTTTCATGGTTTCTCATATTATGTGCATTCATCGGATGGAAAGAGCCACCCCATACCCAGTTTCTACAGCTACAAAGCGGCGAGCCCAGAGGCACGCGCTATGCAAACTTATGGGAGAGCACCAGCCCAGCCAAGAAAAAGATCAATATGATAGTATTCTATGAATACTATAAACTATTGAAGAGATTCATCCAGGAGACACTGCGGATCAGCACAGATATTATGGACATGTATGATAATCGGCTTGATTTCATGGTAGATAGACATACAATCTACCTAAGGCCAAAAGGGTCTAGAACGGATAACTGCGCAAATGGTTCATTCAGGATGACAGTGTAGGATATAGAAGATGTCATCAAAGACTTTGATGAAGAGCGGAAGAAGGCATTAGAAGATGCCATAGCACTACCACCAGGTACTGCACAGACAAACCCATTGGAGAAAGGAAAAGACAAAGTGGCGTCCCAGAAAAAAGATACAGCAGAAATGCCACCACTGACACAAAAGAGAAAAGATGCAGAAGAGGTGCCACCAGGGGCACCAAAGAAGAAGAAAAAAACAAAAGCCTCAAAGGAACCTACAGAGACCGCACTGAAGGAGGATGACTATAAACTCATTGCAACAAGATTGTAGGACATGATGCGGGACTCATTTCAGGCGATGCAGACATCACAGGATAGGCTGGAGAGCACGATTGATCAGCGGCTTTTGGAGTTGAAAGCACTAACAGAGAAGACTACTGTTAACACCATTATTTAGCAGGGGAGAAAAGAGACCATGGTGGAAAAAAAATAATGGTCACTTGTCAAAACTTTGGTTAAACTTTATAGTATAAGAATAAGACAAAGGGCTTGTAAGCGGTGAAATGTCGTGGGATCAAATGATGCAGAGTGGAAAAGTGGAAGATCAACGGCCCGTATTATGTCCTCTCTCTAAAAGGTGCAAGAAGGATAAGCACGTGCGGGTGTTCAATGTAACATAAAGATCAACGGTTGTCAATCTAGCTTGATGAGATCTATGGTCTTGGCAGACTCCACCTTGTGAACCTGCATGATTGTTAAAACAAAGAAACCCGGTGGAAAGGAGCACATGTCACTCGATCTGACGATGGGGAAATAAAGGAAGATTACATCAATGATCATGGATGAATCCCCAATGGGAACTTGCACATTTGATAAGACAAGGATCTTTGGCGGAATTGAGTACGTGCCACTTCATCCAATGGCAAAGAAATAAAGGCGAAATAGATCGACGGTCAAGGATGGATCTGGAGTGGGAAGTTGCGCGACAGTTGGAAGTAGAGGGTGGTAGCAGAATAAAAACCATTGTACACGTGGTTGACCATGGTGCATTCCGGAGGCAAAAGTGGTTTGGTGGAAACCGCCAAAGGGACGCTCCGGAGTGGGGTCCTATAAAAGCGAAGTAGACTTGTCCCGTGATTATTTTATTGGTGCCGGACGAGTGAAAAAGACATGTGGATTAGTCAACCTTTCGACTGTCAATTTTGAACACACGCAGCTGCAGTAAACAAGTAAGGTTTAAACGCCCATAATTCATCCATCTAATTGCCATTATCAACTGAATTATGGACCAAGAGAAGGAATTGCAAGGGTCTGGTCGAATTATAGATGATAGGGAAGATTATTTAGTTGATAGGGACAGAGGGGTGTGTGACCCTTTCCTGTCCATAGGAAGCGTATCAGTCAGTAAAGAAAGGTTGTGGCACTACAATTCACAGGGAAATGATGTCTTGAATGTCTGTAAATCCTTTTTATATTATTTTGCTCTCGAACAAGCCCTGCATTTTCTAGAATTCGCAGAGTGGTGCGAGGTCAATTATTCCCCTTCTCAAAGAGTCATTGTGAGTCAGTCTACTTCTCGAATACTCTATAAAATCAATGCCAAAGTCATCCATGAAAATTTAAACCTGCCCGACAGTTACCCTGACAACCATGAACCTGTAAATGAGTCTATTCTTGCTGAATTGTACAAAAGTTGTATCTCTGAAGTCCGTTGCAAATTTCTGTCCAGCATTTTGAAAGAGGGTGAGTCATTAGACGGTCTTTTCCTGCCTTACTATGTTCATATTTTAAAAAATGAAGTTCAATTAGTGGTATCCCTGGTCTGTCAAATTTTGGGTCTTGACGATGATTGTCGCGTAACTGAAGTCATCCTTGGTTTTTTGTTAAAAATAAGTTCATTTGGTTCAGAGTCTCAATCGGTACCTATTTTCATTCTAGATGAGTACTTAGCGGAAGTAGTACACCTTCAGTTAAGTGAACTCCCGAAGGTCAGGTTCTTTAAATTTCAAACTTATTTGTTGAACATGTTGTTGTGTTCAAATGTCACTGAATTACAGTTTTTGAGTACCATCTTCTCTTTTGATTTGCCCAATCAGATCAGCATGTTTGAGTTTTCCAATTCAATCATGTCTGAGATATATAAAATGTTGTTAGATGAAGTGTTTCCCCATGTGTTATAATATATGAAATGCCTGATGTAGTCCTTTCCTGAGGATCGAGTCGGAGACTGGTTCCTGCATAAAGATTGTATTGTTTTGAGGATATATGGATTCACTGGGGAACCATATAAGTTACCTGCTTTCCTCCCAGATTTTTTGCATTAGAATTCATGAGTCAGAGGTTGCATTCAGAGGAAGAACATTTTGGAGCCTTTAAAACATCTTCAAATATCAAATTCCCCCTCAAGGTTGGCTCTTTTATTTTCAAAAATAAAGGTGCCTTAGTGTTTATTGAGAAGTTATTGGGAAGCATGGAATTTCAAAAAGAGCCAAAGGAAAATTATGATCCTCACCACATAATTTCCCTAAGGAAGTAGGCCAACAAAAACAAACCATTTGAACACCAGTTTATTGAACGATTGAATGAAACAACAAATTTGTTGCAGTTTATGGAAATTCAAGGGTCCGATGGAGATGTAAGTACTTTACCAGCTACAGTATCACAAGTGACAGAGGTTCCTAATGTTTTGATTTAAAGGAGTCTGTCTGAAATTGAAAGCAAGGAAGTGGATGAAGATGGATTACATAAAAAGGCAAGATTGTTACAAGTTGGTGGAGTTTGAAGTGAGGAGATTTCTGATGATTTCAAGAGAGTTTCTTTAGTCCCAATGAAATCTGTACAAGTAAATCAATTTTCTTTTAAAAGTGTGGATAATTCAGAATCAAGTCCGATTTTCAAATCCATAGAGGAGGTCAAGGCCAATTATATGGAAAAGCGAAAGCAGTCTCTGGAAGATACAAGGAATTTACTCCCACCGGTAAGGAGTTTAAGCAATCCAAAAACCTCCTTGATTTCTTCCCGAGATACAGAAATAAATACCTTCAAATTGGCCATGGTTAATGATAAAAAGATGACAGAGATGGAAGTAAGGTTGGACAAGATTAGTGTACCCGATAAGATACAGCTACACAAGAAAACAAATGACATTATTTACTCAGACCTATTGCAAGCTATGATGAGAATCAATAAGATACAAATTTTTGTAGATAAGTTAGAGGTTCAAGTAAAACATGAAAGATTTGAAAATAAGGCCAATGCCATCCAAATTAAAAATCTACAAGCAGATATTATCAGTTCAGGAAGTGAAAAATATAACACCCAAGCGATCAGAAGAATGCTGGAAGAAAAGGACAATGCTCTCCAAGTTTTGAAGAAAAAAGTTAAAAATCCCAAGCACTGAGCATGTTCAATCATCTAAATTATTGGCACTGCAAGAAGAAAAAGACAAGGTCCACCAAGAGATGATGAACATAAAGGAAGAGATGTTGAATTACAAGAGGAAAAAGACAGGTGGGAAACTGAACGGAGTGAGCTGATATCTCAAATCGCCATGCTAAAAAAGGACCAAAATGATGAAAAGGAGATTATGGTGGAATTGATGAGTCAGACTCCTACTGATGAGGACCTGTCAATTATAAATATTCAGAATCCATTCAATGATTTTTTTGTAGATGATTTGTTAGTACCCATGTCCCAGGTAAGCCTAAAAGATGAAGAAATAAAAGAGTTAAAGATAGAAAATGAAAAGATCAAGTCTGAATTGGCCAAAGTAAGTGAGAATAAAAATAAAATATTGCAAGACAAGAATCAGCTGCAGAAGAAATTCAATGAACTAAAAGAAAGAAACATTGGGAAAGGTCCTCTCCAAGGGGAAAAGCACATCATTTGGGACACCTTATCTATAGAAATCACTAAATTCAGGCATTATCTGAACTTTATCGATGATCAAAACATATTGATCAATTTGGCTCACCAAAGACTAAAGTTAGTGAATGAACACATGGAGAGAAGACCCCTTACCACAGCTCAGAACACACTGAATTTTCTAAATTCATTAACATACCAGAAATTACATGATATGGGAATAAAGGATAGAATATCAATAGTACTATGGGCTAAAAGGTTTATCCACAAGCACCATTTAATGAAGACGGTACAGGACAAGGCATATGAAATGATTTCACAGGTTAATAACTTCAAGCAGGTTTTCAAAGAGCTATTTGAGGACAGCCTACCATCCTTTTGGGATGAGGAAGGACAGATGTTCTCTCAGGAGCACTATCACAGCTTGTTAGTTCAAAGCCGCATGGATCATTCCAAATTTGATGATTTGGAAAAAGGCCTAACGGGAAAAGCTATTGTGGACAAATTGACAGAGGATTTCGAAATCTTACAAAAGTTCCTAATCATTAAAAGAGGATTGCCCAAGGTATCATACGAAGCTTACATGGAGTTGGAAGTGTGAATTCGAGAGATGATGGAATGTGATACCCCAAGCGCGGAGCAATGCAAAGCTATGGAAAGGTTCGGAAACACAAAATACATCCTTCATTCATGAGAACAGATGTCGCGCGCTGAGGAGCTGTTGGGATAGGCCTTGTACCAAGTTGATTTAATTTAATGATCTATTAGGATTGAAGCTGTTTTTTATTCCTAGAAGTTAGGAATTTATTTACAAGACTTTAATTAAGCCGGTCATTCAGTTATGGATCTTCTTGGAAGATGGATAATTTTATGTATATATTGCATCTATTTTATTTGATGGGGGTTGGAACCCATCGTGTTGTTGAAGGTTATGAAAGACATATTATTTTTTAATAACAGAGCGAATGCATAAGAATTATCAGAGATTCCTGTGTCATTTCCATTACAGTCCGTATTTCTTTCCTTATGTGATTGTATTTTCTAGTGTAACACTTCATTCTGTTTTTTCTTCGTATCTGAAACACAGTATTGGATGGTTAGAATTCAGAATGTTTATGCTCTGATCATCGTTTTGGATATTTTATACATTCTTCTACTAAAGTTAATATAGAACTCATATTTGATGCTCTATATTAATGGGTTGTTCATTGTCTCTTCTGTCCCACCTGAATTAAATGAATGACTGTGAGGAAATGGTTACCTTGCCTTTGATAAATCTCGTGTATGTGTCTTTGTGATATTTTTATTTTTATGTGACTCCATGTCCAATGGTTATGTGTTGTTTCAACCATCTATACAAATCTTTGGATGTTAATTATATCTAGTCTCGTTAAATCTGTATTGAGAGATCCCTCTCTGGAAGAAAAACCAGTTTCTTTCTAAAGTGGTTTTTCTGTTACCTTGGGATTTACCTTTACAACCTTGGGTACATTCTGAGTGTTAACAAAATGGTGCCGTTGCCGGGGAACGAAAGTGCATATCTTTCCTAGGGGAATGACAGTGTTTAACAAAAAATTCTGTGGGCAAACATGAATTTTTAACAGTAAAAAGGTTGTATATTTGTCCTGGTGACTCCATTGTAAAACTTCTTCAGAACTTAAGAAGTCATTCTGGCTTCGAGAAGACACACGCGAGGTAACTCTGATACCGAAATCTTGAAAAGTTTTGAAGACCCAGAAATGTTATTTAAAAGAAAAAATAAAGAAAAGTTAGGTTTTCCTTTGTTTGGTGCATCATCATCTCAAGATCCTCATATTGATCCAGAATGGAAAGTTAACGCTGGGAAAAGTCTGTTGAGAACCAAATCTGAGTCTGACCTTAGGAATACTGAATTCAATCCTCGTAAGTTAGAATCTTATTTGTTGGATTCCCTCTGGAGAGATTTACAGCAAGCCACTAAAGTTGAAACATTTACCTCTCAAAATACTCAAATCTCTTCAGTTCCTATAAATCCAGCTATACCAATGGCAGCCATATTTGCTCCCTTGCGTTTGCCTCCTTTATTACATGACCTTCCTCAGAACTATTCCCAAAGAATTTCTTTGTTTGATGGAGAAGGTGACATAATCGCAAAGCAGCATGTCGCCAAGTTTGAAGATTACATTGACTTGGAAGAAGTTGATTATCCAGATGTTAAAATGCGGATGCTTGCCCAAAGTTTGTCAGGTGAGGCAAAGAAATGGTTTAAAGATTTTTCAAATGGGTCTATAGTCAATTTTCAGGCTTTCCAAAATGCTTTCCTAGATAGGTGGGATAATAAACAAAAACCTTTGCAGCTCTTATCTCAGTATAACAATCTCAAAAAAGGAGGTTTTGAATCTGTCCATGAGTTTTCTAGCAGGTTCATGAGGGTTTATAATTCCATTCCGGAGGACATAAAACCTTCTGCGGCCGCAGCCAAATTACATTATGCTGGAGATTTTGATAATGACTTCTCATTTTCATTAAGAGAAAGAAAATCAGCAACTCTTGCTTCTATGTTTACAGATGCTCTAGAAGTAGAAGCAAATATGATGGCAAGTGGAAAGATGAAACATAGAGATATTGATAGAAGGAAAAAGGAAGAAATTTTTCCTTCTGCTTCTTCTTCTACTAATGATGTCAAATTTGAAATGATGTTGAAAACCATGGAAAAGTTGATGGATAGATTAAATATGGATAATAGGGGATTCAATAAAGAACAAGTTGAGCCTCAGATCAAGAATCCTAATTTCAGAAGACCGAATCCTCCTGTTCCTCCCCAAAACTGACAACGAGACGTAAGAAATCCAAGAAATCAGGAGGAATAGCAAATTCGTCCACCATTCCCGGAAAATTATGTTGCTGATGAAGACGATCCCACTGAAAATGAGATTCATCTTTTAGGAGAACAGGACTCGGAGATATATCTTACTGAGGAAGAGCATAACATGTTTGGACGGGAAGATGAAAGTGAAGAATTTGAAATGGAAACTGAGCAGTATCAAAGGGGTTATTTACACGCTATGGATGATGTGCAAAGGAAAATCAGACTGAGGAACAGGGATGTCCTCATAAATAAAGGAAAGGCAAACCCAAATCAGCCTTCCACTAGTTCTTTGAATGTAGAAAAGGGAAAAGAACTACAAAAATAGTCTTTTGTGAATAAAGAGGTTGAAAATGATGTACAAAGAGATAAAGCAATAAAGCAAGCGGCTCTGGTTGATGTGGAAAAAATTGGTTCTGGTTTCAATTTACAAAATGAACTTTCAAAGCTAAAAATATATGTTCCATTTAATGAGTTATTGAGAAACACTGAATACAGAAATACTATCACAAAAATGGTCAAAAATCAAGGAG